>VDFB02340807.1:0-93772 GCA_007258455.2 Sequoia sempervirens
AATGATCCAGATACTGAGACTTGTAGAATTCGCCAATTTCAGGAATATGCAATTTGTATTCTGAGAGAAATCTGAGATTGAAGGATGAAAAAGACGTTTTAATTATGCTTCTTCTCTGTGAAAATCGCCTTAGATTTCTTCAAATTGCTGACAATTGTGAATTTTATCCTGCAAAAAGATATGTTAAGTAAAATCGCCTTTGGAAATTGATGTGAATTTTGCCTTTGAACTGGAAGAATTCGCCTTGTAGTGAAAACCACGAATTTACTCTCTTGAAATTTGCGCCTTTATGAAGAAATTCGAATTTTCTTTTGAAATTATCTTGAGAAAATACGAATTTACAATGAAATTTGAGAGTGCGCCTTTGATTCCTGAAGAATTTGTGAATTTATTTGAGGAAAACGCCTTTGAGATTTGATAAAATTTGATCTCCTCTTAATAAAATTCGCCTTTGAGAAATATGCCTTTGAATATTGAAGGATTGCGAATTGATATAGAAAACGCTTTGGATCTTGAAATACGCCTTTGAGAACTCTGAGGAACTTGCGAATTTTGTTAATATGAACTCCCTTAAAGGTGCGCACCTTCTCTTCTTGCAGAAATACGAATTTGCTTGAAGCTTTGCTTTGAAAATTAATAAACTTCGATTTCCTTTTGAAAATATGAACTTGCTTTGAAAAACACGAATTTCACTTAAGATTGAATCTTTCTCTTGAGAAATGCAAATTATTGAAAGCTCTGTGAAAAATAATGAAGATGGCGCCATGTTAAATAAGAAGAAATTCACACCAATTTGATAACTGCAAGAATTGAAACCCTAACAATAATAGAAGTCCTCTGATTGGTTGCCTTTCAGTTCCACTGCCACTGACTGGAAGTTCAAATTTGAAATTAATAATAAAATATTTATTATCATGCAATTAGTGCCAAAAATAGAAAATCGCCATCTTATGCTAAAATTGCAAATATTCTGAACTTCAGTTGACAATTTTGTTGAAGCTCTGAGATTCATCGTCAGACTTCAACGATTCCGAAAAGTCATCTTTTGAGCATATAGGCGTCCATTTGCTCAAGATACTTCACTTTTTATTAACTCCCTATTTAATAGCTGACAGCACTGTCACGACTGGCCAACTTCGACACTGATTTCCGGATGACCGGGTGATGCTAAGACTGATCTGAAGAATTCATCGGAAAGCCTACTGAACAAGGAAGAAATGTCTGCTGGGAGACACTACTGCAAAATCCATTGTTTAACCCCTTGAAAAATTAGGCGCCCCTGATTAAATTGCTTTTACGGGTTCCAGACTTTGCCATTTCTCAAACTGCCATCTGACGCTTCAAACGGCTGCCGACGGTGAACGGTGAACCCTGCTGACAGGAAACGAAGCTCACTGCATGACTAGAGACATTCTGCATCCAACGACTGTATACACAACACCTGAAAGCTGTGTTAAGGGCCTCAAAAGTAAAAGCTCCCTTGGCTCTTGGTTGCACTGGTGTCATTTTGACGAAAGTTGAACTTTCATCCAAGTACCCTACTTTGACGTTTGATATCTGGAACTGGGATGACCCGATTCAGGTACAATTTGTTTTAACGGACAGCCAGAAGGGCCCACAAGAGAAGTCTTTAGAGGTAACGAAGCAAGAAAACTGCTTCTAAGACCTCAAAAACTCCAGTGCGTATTTTATTTAAAATTACCGCTCTAGACTTGGCCATTTTCCGGATATCTTCACTTTGCAGTATTACACTAAAGACTTGACGCACGAGCCGACCGCCAACCTGGCCGCATGGCTAGCTCATGGATAGATAGAAAAGGATTACGCTCAACAGCCGCGGAAATACTGAACGAACGGCTCATCCGACAGCCTAAAAGGTATTCTCGATCAGGAAATACACTGAAAATTGTTTGTTGGTCCGCCCGTGAAATTACGTGCTTGGTAGAATCGCCGCCACGATCACCGGGAACGTCGGATTGACAGGAAGGATGGTGCATTGCGGAGCTAGGCTAGAGTATTACTGATGTTAGGAAGACTCTGTTTGCAAATTTCGCCATCTGGAGGGTCCTTTAAACCAGCGCCCCTGGGCTGTACTTGCACTGGGAACAAACGGAGAAGCTCAGAAACGTGAAAACTCCATTTTAAGCTGATCTTTGGATGACTGCCACCGGAGTTCTGAAACTCGGATGACTACGTTTGACATCTCGTTGGATAAGCAGACTAGTCGAGAACAAATTGACTGTATCCGCCATCAAAAACGCCAAGATTTACCCCCTCTTCAAGATGGGCGCCCTCAGGCTAGAGGCGCGCTTTTCACTGAAAAAGAGCAAATTTCTCACATTTGGAAATTTAGGAATTTCAACTTCTGTCGTTATTTGCCGGAGCTGTGGGTCTCGAAAAGCTTTGCTGGATAGCTCGACGGATAGCCAGACTGATTCTGAAGAGATTGACTGGATGCTTGAACATTTTAAACAAGATCTTGACCTTCATCAAGCTGGGCGCCCTTGGGCTATACTTGCACTTTCTGACTTTTCCTTTGAAAAATCTTCATAAATTGATCACTGAAAACTATGTCTCGATCACTGAAATGACCGTGTGCAATGTGAAATGCCGTCGTGAGATGCTCCTCCATCGTGAAAACTCTATTCTGAGTTTCTGCTTCAGGCTCTGTTCAATAAAACTGACTTTGACTGACAAACTATTGACAAAAACTCCATGCTTGATATTGCCCAAAACTGTGTTTTACAACATTTTAACAAGATTTAGACTTTTAAATACAAAATGCCTTGATGAAGCAAAAAATTTGGTTTGGGTACAACAGGAAACAAGTCGAAGGACTCTATATGACATTGTAAAACTTGTGAAACAATTTGGGTGGCGAACGGTCAAGATGATAGAGCATATTGGCTAAGAGAATTTCCAACAACTCTCAGGGAAAGCAATCAATTGGTATACCAAATTGGAAGTAGGACATAAAAACACATGGGAAGCATTGAAACGAGTGTTCTAGGAAGAATTCAAACACTTGAGAGACGACAACAAGATTGTAGTAGAGATATATAATACTAAACAAGGTAAGCACAAGAATGTACGAGCCTACAATCGTAGACTCAAGGAACTTTTTGTCAAGTTGGAAAGCCAACCACCCAACGGGGTGAAGAAGAGGTGGTTCATCAAAGGGTTGATCCCTTCGCTAAGGAAAAAAATGAAGGTTGTACCTCTGTCATCGTACGCTGACACCTACAATCTGGCAATGGACATAGAAAGCAAAGACAAGACATCTTCTCGAGGAAAGAGGAAGATGCTCGATGATGAGAGCACAAACGACAATAGCGATGATGAATCAAAGACTGCCCAAGCATTGAGAAAGGACATGATGAGAATGATGAAAGAGCTGCAGGTTGAGAAGGAGAATACAAGGGGAAACAAGGAACCGTGGTGCATTGACTGCAAAGGAGAGGGTCACACATAGGCAAACTGTCTAAAAAATTTATTCTACGATATTTTCCAAGAGATGGGACATTCCATCAAGGAATGCCCATACAATCTGAAAACAAGAAGCACACAAGTGCTCTTCACCCAAGGAGAATAGTCAACTCCTCCGACCACATTGCCAAAACCTCAAAATACCAATACCAATGCATCTTCAGGCGGATACAGGAACCGAGGAAATAGCAATTGGTTCAACAATAATAGACCAAGGAGTAGAATACAGTACGATGCGAAGGGACAACTAATGATCCAATGCAGAAAATGTAACGAATGGGGTCACTTCGCCTAAGAATGTCAAAGTAACCAAGACAAAATGGGGATGTTTTGTAAGCGGTGTGGACCAGGTGACCATGAAACATTGACTACCCAAAATAGAAAGGCATCAATATGCTGGATGTGGAGGATTGACACGAGGAGGTACTGGCAATCACCAAAGTTACTATCAATGTATGTTGACCATTTTGTTGAGGTGTGAGATATCCCACATGGATTTGGAAACCTAGTTTTGGGTGTGTGGTATTGGCCACTTGTTTTGGGATACCATTCAAGGTATCTTGTATTCATCTCTCTTATATATTGGTGCCTTGAGATGGTAGTTGAATTATGTTGTTTTGCAAGTCATTCGAGCAATGTTATGCTCTTAAAGTTAAAAGGGATAACCTGATGTATTGTAACTTATTTTATTATTAATATAGGCTTGGGTCTCTTTAGGGGTGGAGTTTTTTCTTGAAACGCTTTCTTCATGTAAATCTTCATGTTATGGTTTGCGTTTATTTATGGGTTGATTTTCATTTCCATTTATGATCTATCATTTGCTAGTGAATTTGATTGCATTAAGATCAACATCTCATTGTATAGTTACACACTATTTCAACAAGCTTCACAAGCCCCAAGAAGTACCTTGATGAAAGTAAAGGAGTTTCATCCATCATAGCTATCAGCATTCAGTAAACATTTAAAAAAATGATGAAAATGGTATTGGACATTTCTTTTATTAATGGTGAACTGCAATGAGCAGCAAAAAGATTGCAACAAGGTTTTGCACCACCAGGAAATTTGCCTCCAATACTCAAGCCCTAACATCAGGCAACTTCAAAGAAAGATTAAGGCCATTGGACAGCTATTCACCATTGAAAGCACTACAAAGAAGCTTGTTGAGGTCATGCAACAAAATGACCAGCAATCCACCAACAAAAGACATGCTGTACAACTATAGTTCATGAGGCAAGAAGAGAAGGTATCACTGTAAAATTCTCTCCCAATCACTGCTTTCCCTTCTTTGGTACCCTCAAAGAAAGATTAAGGCCATTGGACAGCTATTCACCATTGAAATCACTACAAAGAAGCTTGTTGAGGTCATTCAACAAAATGACCAGCAATCCACCAACAAAAGACATGCTGTACAACTATAGTTCATGAGGCGAGAATAGAAGGCATCACTGTAAAATTCTCTCCCAATCCCTGCTGCCCCTTCTTGGTACCCTCACAAAGGTCATCATGCTGCTATGGTAGAGCAGGATCTAGAGCTTCCTTATGTCTCTTTTTAAAGCCCCAAAGGAGAGGTAAATGTCCGATCTATGGTTCTTGCAGTGTCAAAAAGAGACCCCAATTTTTAAAATTTCAGCTTGTGGGAGGGTTTTGGTGTATGAAACTTTTGACTGTTTGGGTATTGAATCAAATACCATCCTCATACTCCAGATGGTTGATCATACTTTGTTTATACTCTTCTAAATATTTTTGTCTTTTCTGTTCCTGCTCTTGTTTTCACAGATTTTGTAGTAGTTAATATGAAAGGAATACGATCTAGTATATAGCTTTCTGCCATTGTCGTTATGCCCTGTCTGGACTAGGGTATGGACTGCTGTAAATGTTTCGATGTAACAATACAAATTTCTTTGTTTTATCCAAATAATATAGAGAATCCTTGCCTCCACACTTGCACTAAACAAACATATTACCAGTTGATGTCAACCA
This sequence comes from Sequoia sempervirens, assembly GCA_007258455.2. Lineage (NCBI taxonomy): Eukaryota > Viridiplantae > Streptophyta > Pinopsida > Cupressales > Cupressaceae > Sequoia > Sequoia sempervirens. The sequence goes on from VDFB02340807.1 coordinate 5,467, forward strand.
ATTGTCAAAGATTTGTAGCTAAACTTCAGGAGTAGAACAAAAACTGTGGATAAATAAGCTGGAGTTTTGCAGACTACATCAATTGGGTAGCCAATTTTTAACATTCTTGCAGTGGAGAGCACACTGGATAGAGGATTTTAGTCTATTTACCCTGGCCATTGAAGATCTTAATACGTGTTACAATGATGGAAGTGGACTTATTTCAAAGTTTCAACATGGAAGTATCCTTTGGCATTATGTTTTGGAGGAGACTATTGAGACATCCCCATCTCTCAGCCAAATGTTCTTTTGGCCTGACCCTAGTCCTTGGAATGCACCTCTTTATCAGCCCCTCCTCAAGACTCAATGTAACTCCAAAACTAATTTTAACTAGAACAAGGTTGTCTTATTAAATGTTGGAGTACGTGGTGAAAGTTGCAGGGCTGAGATGTACTGACTAATTTTAGCAACTTAGGAGACCAATAAACAAGTTGTCATAAGACGTTATAATGATACTCAATTTCTCTCCTAACTGAACCATGATTATCTCTTAAGAATGGAGAAAGGATATTATTCATAGGATTTTCAATCTGCACAAACAATGGATTTAATGATGTAGGTGCACTGTAGGTTATAATTATAGAAAGCACAACCTATAACATAAACAAAATTAACACAGAAGCAACACCAATAAATTAGAGTGAAGTCAAGATTTTATCTAATCACGAAAATCTAAGATACAACTCCAATAAAATATAGCGTATGTTTTTGCAAAGCAAACTATGACCTTCATGGAAAATAAGAAAAATGAATTTCAACAGAAGTCATAGCAATCTATGGTCAAAGGTAGCTGAAAATAGGGAGTCTGCTTTAAAACTCAAATGCATAATTATAATACACCTTGTACATATATATAGTTGGGTCTCCTTGGGACTGTCGTAGAACATGCAACTGATTTGTCACATTGGCATACTTTAGTTTACTTTTTCTTACTCTCTTTTGAGTTTATTCAGCTTGCGGTAATGATTAATATGTATTTTAGACCCATTAACCGCTTATGATTAGTTGAGGACATTTGGATGCAAACACTACCCTTTTCACAATTAATATGAATTTACAATAAAATGGGAAACCATTTGCTAGCGACAGTATTAACTAGAATTTTTTTTAATATGTTTTTAACACTACTGATATTGTTAAGAGTTGATATGAAAGCTTATCTCCAACTTTTCAAGAAAAGAAGGGCTATTTCTTTTCTGAACTCAGAAAATAGCTTTTCTCAAATGGCCACTATTATTTTCATTTGTTTGCAGTGTATTTTAATTTGTTGTCTTTGCAGGAGAAATGAATTCTTTTCTAGATATTTCAAGTATCCACAATCCATGATATTAAGAGTATAGGGTTTCTGGATGAGATTGCATAGAAAGAGATATATCGACCTTTTGGAATAAGCTACGTGACCCATTTCCAGGAAATCATTCTTTTTTAGTTTCTAATTTGGGCGTTTATAAGTGAATTGGTTTTAAAAGTAGTCACACACCATTTCATATCTGTTATGCGAACTTAATTGTTTATATTTTCCTATATCATGAGACCAACAATATCATTATTGGGTTAATAACTTGATTGTATTGAAAGCTGTATTTCCATCCAATGAAGGTTTGCGACCTGGAATCAATTTTTTATGCTTTGGGATTTGAAGCAAAAGTTTGCCTAGTTTCACTAGAGTTTAGCCATCACATTTTAAGGAGCATCCAAGAATGTAGTTTTTTTGTCTGAATTTTTACATGAATTTTTTTTATGAAGTGATTATAAAATTGATTTTGTGTGTTCTATATAGGTAGTACAAGTAAACAACATGGATGCTGGACACAGTTGGGATGTCTTGAAGAGTCTTGGAAACCCCAGCAAGCTTTTCTACATTAGGCTTGGAAAGTTTGTTAGGTTATTTATTGTAGATCCTGTTCTTGTTCGACAAATTCTCACTAGCAATGCAGATTGCTATGAGAAACCATCATTCATTCGTTCATTATCTATTCTTGGGGATGGAATATTTTCATCATCTGGAAAAGATTGGTTTCATCAACGAAAAATATTTGAACCTCATTTATTTTCAAAGAAAATTAAGGTATGCTTCCTATTCTTGACACCTCTTATTTTTTCACCATTGTGCAATTTTTTTACGAGTTTCTTTTTTGGAATTGCAAGTGCTCTGTATTCCATGGCGTTTCATGGATGGGGATGGTAGGATGGCAGGGGAGAGTTTCGAGGACGGCAATCCAAGGGCCATTTTTTGGGGATGGTGGGGGAATGGGAATATGTGTGTGTGTGTGTGTGTGTGTATCTATATCTATATACATATATATATGTACATACATACATATACATGTATATATATACATACATACATATATGTATGTATGTATGTATATATATACATGTATATGTATGTATGTACATATATATATGTATATACATGTATATATGTATATATACGTATACATATACATATGTGTGTGTGTGTGTGCGCGCATATGTGCATATGGAGAGAGAGAGAGAGAGAGAGAGAGAGAGTAAAATGTCTAGAAGTTTATGGACAGCAGTGGGCAGCAGTGTATAACATGACACTGACAGCAGTATAACAGCAGCAATATAACATGACAGAATTATAACAGCAGTAATAAATTTAAATATTTAAAATATTTAAATATATCATGACAGCGGTAAGAGTATAACTGTTAACGGCAGTATGTTAGCAATAAAATTAATCATGGCAGCAATATATTGTATAACACTAACAACAATAAATTTTTGATTTCATTGTTCAAACTTTGAACTCAAAGTCTTAAACTTCAAAATAGCTATCAATATCAAAAGAGCTATTTTTGTCACTATCTAGCTAAAGTTGTGATTTGTCCAATGGAAGCTTGACCAATCTCGGTTGCACCTCCTCGTCAAATTGCCTAACTTCTTCAAGATCAACATCTCAACGTGTTGTTGGAGTTTGTCAATACTTAGTAATCTACTAGTCTTGAAGTCTCAAGGCACTATGTAATGTCCCCCTCTCGAGCATGATCTTTTCCGTTGACTGTTGGCCTATTTTAGAGACCCGTAGGCTACTCGGAAGGTGAAATTAGGGTTTCGTGTTTTGGAGGTTGCTATCGCTCGTGAATTGATGATTGAATAGCGGATTCTTTCTGGGTTTTCAGAGAGCTTCGCAGTGGTGTGTTTTTCTTGGCATTCCGAGCACCTTTAGGAATTTACTATTTTTAGTAAATTCTATTTATGGCAGTGGTCCTGTCGTTCTCGGCACAATTGGCTTTCCTCTTCAGTCGACTCAGTTGGTTTGTTCAATTTTGGCCTTGGGATGCATTTTTGGAGAGATAAGTTCATTTCATTTAAACAATGTTATATTTTAATGTTATGATACCTCCTTGGCCTAGTCTCATAACTTAATGTTGTGTTAAAAAGGTGGTCTTTAAGGGGTGGCGCCTCATTGAGGTAATTTTATATTTATTAAGGTCAAAATTGAAGCTTTAAGTTGGATGCCTATCTTGAAGAGATGATTTTCATTAAAAGTCAAAAATGAAGCCTCGAAGAAAAGTGACGCCATTTCTTGGAGGGAAAAGAATTAGGGTTTCTAGAAGCTTCTGGAGGGGTCTTCACAAAATTATAAAAGGAAGTCTTGGGTCTTCATTTGGGCATCTTTCGTCTACAGGAATGTTATGCTGCCGAAATGGTATTGGGACTGCTTCGAGGAATGTATGTCTCCTAGCTTGGCATTGCTTCTTGCTTGAGAGATAGCGACTAGTGATGAGGTAGTTGTAGTTTGAGTGGTTTGTAGTGAGATTTCTGCATTGTAGTAGTTGTGTGGCTTTGTAGTTCAGTTTATGCATTCTAGTGAAATTCTGGAACTGTCTTTTCCTTATAGCTGATTGTTGTTTTTATTCATAAGTCAAAAAATACAAAAAGAATCATTCTGGGTATTGCATTTATCTCTTTGTCTATGAGGGGTGACCCTTTCCTCTAACTTTCAGATTTTTTAATGAAGTCTTTGAATTTATAAAGGCAAATCGCCCTTCCTTGAGGGCCGTACCATTTGGGACTGCCTTGAAATTCGTGCATAAATTATATTAGGTCTTTTGATTAGTTTTTGTGATTCAATCTTGGGCGCCATCATCCTAGGATCAATATGCACTTTGTCTCAGGGATTTTGAGTGAGTTTGGAGTGAGTTGTGAGCAAAATAGTGAGTTTTAGGGCTGCTGTTTATGCATTTGAAAACAGGTCTGTCAAAATCAGATTGTCAAGTTGGTCTCTAGATTGGAGTTTTCTGATCTAAGCTTCCTTATCTAGCAAAGGAGATTCAATATATTGTTGCAGCACTATTTAACTCTTGATTCATGTTCGTAGCAAGACATTCTCTATCATGTTGTAAGCTGAACAGTAGTACTGTCAGCATTCTCACTTATTTTCCTTAATTGCATTGTAATACTTAGCATCTCCGTCATATGGTAGCTCCAATTCCATCTCGGGTTGGAAAGTGTTAGTTGTATATCTTTACTTTGTTGTCGGCCATAGTCGGCCAATTGCTAAATAAAACTATAGATTAGTAAAGAATAATAATGTCATGTACTTTCGGGAAATCATGTTCGGATTAATGTTAATGTTAATGTTGTTATGAAGCGTCATGTCGGTTGGTTATCTAACCACCGCCGAACGTTATATGTAGCCTGTTGGGATAGTCGGAAGAAAGTTATGAGTTACGAGTAATGAGTTATGTGCCGATGGTTATATTGTCAAGCAATGCTGATACTCTTTTGTACATGATATTTCTGATGATGAATAAAGTTTCTGGTGTTCAAATATGATATCTTTCAGTTTACTGTTTTATCCTATGTTCTGCACATGACTAGTTTGCCAGTAGTACGTAAGATTTGAATCCCATTCCGTAGGCAAACATTTGGCGCCGTTCCTGAACGAACTAGGGCATCATCTGCCATGGCAGCGTAATGGGTCAACTAGCGGAAGAACTTGTAAATGCTAATGAGGAACGGGAAGACTCATTGACAGAAGATCTGGTAAATTTGTGGAAAATATCACTACGTGACCACGTGCGTAGGGAATCCCTCATTCGGGAGATCCCTGAGGAAGTCATCTGGGATCGGCTGGAAGTGAACGACGAGGTGAACCACCTACTGGCCCGCCATTTCATTATTCTGCAAGACTTGTGAGAAGAAGAGGATCGCGAGCGCCGAAGGCAGCAAATCGTACAACGTTGTGAAGACAAAACCAAACGTGAAGAGGAAGAACGCGATACTAGTCGGCGCCGTACTTCTGGCAACCAGCAATGATTGCTTGAACAACTAATAAATGCCCGTACGGCCGAACAAAGACAAGCATCGAGTACCTGACGGGCACGGGACTTCAGAAGAGCAAGTTCGGCGATCACTCAGGCTGCAAGAGCAAGAAAATTGGCGAAGACGACTAAGGCAAGTCGGTAAGGAATTGGATGAAGACTTAATTGAAATAAATCAGAGCATAAAAAGAACATATGAAAACCTGACAAGAATAGACACATCCATTGAACGGGCGCACCACAGTTGTTAGAAGGAAGGGACGAAGACCCCTTCAGCACTCCACACGCAGGAAAATATAACCTTTATGCAAATGAAGATGATTTGAATAGCAGCATCAGACGATTTCGAGAGTTGTCCCTCTCGGACGACGACAACGAGTTAAGGAGGGGAAGACCAAAGCTTAAGACACCAGGGCAGAGAGAGCATCGAAGAGATCCTGAGGAGACCCACGGTGTTGAGGACGCTGACGGAGGACGTGGGAGTGACTCGTAGGTGGCCAAGAGTGCAAGTGACGCACAGGGACGTGCGAGGAATCCACTAGTCTAATCGGGTCCAACACACAAGGAGGTCAACCGGGAAAGATGGCTCAGCCGGAGAGGCAAAAGTTGCTGAAATTCATGGGAAATGGCTTTGAGGATCCCGTACGGCATTGTAAGACATGTGAGACAATCTGGATAGCCAGCGGGCAAGATGATCCCGACCAGTGGCTGAAGGAATTTCCAGCGACACTCAGAGACAGTGCCATTGATTGGTACTTGGAATTGGACCAAGCATAGAGAGCTACATAGAGGTTATTGAAAAAAGATTTCCAGGAGGAGTTCAAACTTCTTCGAGATGACAGCGAGATCGTTGCGGAGATATACAATACCAAGCAAGGAAAGCACGAGAGTGTGCGGACCTATAACCGAAGACTCAAAGACTTGCTGGGGAAATTGGAGGCACAGCCGGCTGACGGGTTGAAGAAAAGATGGTTCATCGAGGGCTTGCTTTCGCATTAAGAAAGAAAATGAAAGTCGTACCTCCTTCGTCGTACGCTGAAGCATACAATCGGGCAATGGACATAGAAAGTGAAAATAAAACATCCTCCCGAGGGAAAAAGAAGACAGACGACGAGGAGAGTACGGACGACAGCGACAGGTGAATCCAAGACTGTACAAGCACTCAGGAAAGATATGATGCGAATGATGAAAGAATTGAAGGCCGACAAGGAGAGTACGAGAGAAGCCAGAGAACTGTGGTGTACGGATTGCAATGGGGAAGGTCACACGAAGGCGAACTGTCCCAAGAACTTATTCTGCAATATCTGCCAAGTGATGGGACATTCCGTCAAGGAATGCCCATACAACTTAAAAGCTAGAAGTGCACAAGTACTCTTCGCGCAGGGAGAACCGTCGACACCGCCGAACACACCACCAAAGCCCCAGTACAATAGCAATGCATCCCCTGGAGGTTACAGAAGCAATAGAAGTCCGAGAAACATGATACAGTACGATGCAAAAGGAAGGCCTATGATCCAATGCAGGAAGTGCAACGAATGGGGCCACTTCGCCAGGGACTGCCAGAACGGTCAAGGTTCGGGAGGGAGATTGTGTAAGTGGTGTGGACCAGGCGATCATGAAGATAACGAATGCCCGAAGCAAAAGGGTATCCATATGCTGGAAGTAGAAGAACAAGAGGTACTGGCGATCACCAGAGCACAAGCAAAAAAAGCCACTTACCCAGATCCATGTACGGAGAAACAAAGAATGAAGGAAGCAAAAACCGAAGTGGAACTGGCGATGGCGAAGGAAAACAAAGTACCTCTGGAGAAGCCAGGAACCTCTCGGCGGTTGGAGGCGGAAACCAACATCATATGGCAGGTACTGCAGACCACCATACCGATCAAAGTAACTGACCTTCTCCAGACTATGCCGCAGTTGGGACTGGCGATCACAAACGTCGTCGAGGATGGCAAGCAACTGCGATTGGAGGAACGAAGGAAAGAATTGATACTAGAACCGCCACTGTATGGTGAACAAACAATCGACCCGGTATTGCTCACAGCGAACATCGGGAAGATGCCAGCGGTCGTGCATATGGAAATCAGAGGGAATATCTTGACAAATACTATCATCGATGGAGGATCAGGAGTCAACGTACTACCCGAAGACACATGGAAGAGTCTTGGGAAGCCTACACTCTGGCCGCCGACATTCCAACTAGTTGGCGCTGATCAACATGGTATCAAGCCGTTGGAAACATTGATGGCACAGAAGGTGACGATCGGGACACAACAGTTTTTGCTAAATTTTGTCGTCATCCCATTACAGAGGAAAGCGTACGATGCACTACTTGGGAGAGGATGGCTGATAGCGGCGAAGGAAAATCATAATTGGAAGAGGAACACACTCTCGATCGAGAACAATGGGGGGAAGTATGTCATCGACTTGAAGAACCAGGCCGTGAGCGAAGAATTGGCTTCCTCCGGATCTGAATCAAATGGAGGTGAATCGGTTATGGACGAAGGAAGGAAAGCTATGGAACCAAACATCGAAGGCGTACTTGAACTTGAGAGTTGTTCGGAGGACGAGACAAGCTCGCTGAATGGCTTATTTCATTGGCAGATGGAAGACTATGAAGTGTTCCATAGAGAGTGCAACATGCTACAAATCAGGGAAATCAAGGAAGAAGAGGGAAGGCCCAGCCAAAAACCTCCGACCGAGTATGGAGAGTACAAAGGAAGAGTCTCAAAACTGGACGATACGCCAGTCCACAAGTTTGAACAGGTACGAGATGGAAAAATTGTGAAGTTAAAAAATGGAAAGTATGGAAAAATTAAAAAATTAGAAAAAAAGAACAGAGATAAAGAAAGGAAAAATGGAAAAGAAGATGAGAGAGAAAATGAACGACATAAGGAAAAATTAAAAATTATCAAAGGAGTGAAATGGGGAAAAATAAAGAGAATTAAAAAATTGAAGGGAAGAAATAAAAGAAATTCAAAGGGAGACAAAGGTGTGTTATATAAAAAAGTACGAAGCAATATTCTCATCAACCATATAGTATGTCGTACGGCCAAGCTTAGGAAGGCAAAGGCTAAAGGAGAGAGATTTGACAGGACTTCACCGGCCAAATCAATGGCATGAAGGAAGGAAGGACGAAGCAAAGGGAAGAAGCCCGTACGCCCATCACAAGAGGCACCTCCGTACGATGTACGGACAAGAAAGAACTCAGAAGGAAATTACGTACGACACACCAATCAAAGGCACGTACGGATCACTGGAGGAGAAGAGGTTGTACGACGGCCAAAAGAAAATAGTGTAAGGAGCTTGGAAGGGAACTTCGTACGGGCCAGAAGAAATCCGTACGCCAAGAGACGAGCCGTATGAGTGCCAGAGGAGGAGGTCGTACGGTATCAACAGAAACACACAATACGTTGTCACGTGAAAAGAAAATTAAGATTGCAAGTGCCAAGTCGACAAGGAAGGGCCACGCCAGCAATCAAACCCCTCATTGACAAGGCCGTACGATATAAAGAAGTGGTACGATTGGAAGAGGCCGTACGACTTGGAGAAAGAGCCGTACGCTCTGGCAGAGGAGATGCCGTACGACCTAGAGAAAGAGACGTACGCTCTGGCAGAGGAGAAGCCATACGACTTGAAGGAAGAGCCGTACGCTATCATACAAAAGAGGCCGTACGAGTTGCAAATGAAGCCGCATGCTTGGATAGAGTAGAGGCCGTACGAGCTAGGAAGGAGGTCATACGCCATGTTAAGGAGAAATCCGTACGACATATTAAGGAGTCTGTACGGTGGGAAAAAAAGTTTGTACGCATAAAGAAGAAGATCGTACGCACTGAACAAGGGAAGGCCGTATGATGTAGAAAAGGAGTTGTACTCACTGCCGACTTGAACAAGGGGAGACATTAGAAGAGGGAGTCAAATGCAAATGTCGTACCAGTTGCCAGCAAGCATCACCAGTACGGTAATTGGAGTGTCGTACCAAGCATCAACCGAGAGAAAGTAATGTCTAAGAAAAACAATGCAAAATCTGTAATTTTCGGCTTCGTCAGCACTATTCAGAACCTGTGGAAAAGCCATGGAAATGAGGTGCGCGATGCAGTTTCAAGTGGTTTCAGAAGTGTTAAATTGGTCTTGGCGGCGGGGGCGCTGCCCGTCGACCCCGCGAGGGGCGTTGCCCCTCGACCTCGCTGGGGGCGCTGCCCCTTGACCCCCGCAAGGGGCGCTGCCCCTTGACCCCGCTGGGGGCGTTGCCCCCAGACCCCCATCAAATTTATTGGAATTGCCACTTTGCAGTACAACCAGCCATCATAGTACAGTTACAAGAGCAGTTGGCAGCCGAGCAAACAAGAGTGGCAGCTCTTGAGGAGAAGTTGGCAGAGAGGGATAGAGTATTGGGTGAGTTGATAGAGAATGATACTCAGGTGGCCGATGCGCAACAACTTTCAGCACTGAGGGAGAATCAATTACAAGAAAAGGACGAGGAGTTGGCATTTTTGTTTTCAGTCGTCTGGAAGACGACTTCTTTTTTGGGGGGGATGATGTTAGTCGTATATCTTTACTTTGTTGTCGGCCGTAGTCGGCCAATTGCTAAATAAAACTATAGATTAGTAAAGAATAATAATGTCATGTACTTTCGGGAAATCATGTTCGGATTAATGTTAATGTTAATGTTGTTATGAAGCGTCGTGTCGGTTGGTTATCTAACCACCGCCGAACGTTATATGTAGCCTGTTGGGATAGTTGGAAGAAAGTTATGAGTTACGAGTAATGAGTTATGTGCCGATGGTTATATTGTCAAGCAATGCTGATACTCTTTTGTACATGATATTTTTGATGATGAATAAAGTTTCTGGTGTTCAAATATGATATCTTTCAGTTTACTGTTTTATCCTATGTTCTGCACATGACTAGTTTGCCAGTAGTACGTAAGATTTGAATCCCATTCCATAGGCAAACAGAAAGCACATTCTTGACGTCGAGTTACTTCAGCATAATAGTTGGTAGGGATCCTCTGACCACATGCTCGTCGTTCTCCGACGCATTCTTGGTTAGAGTTCTTTGTATCAGCATTGCATTAAGACCCTCTGACCATATGCTGGTCATCCGGCGCATTCTTGGTTAGAATTCCTTTATCAGCATTGCATTGAGATCCTCTGACCATATGTTCACACCTTGCCCAACTCGGGATCCTGGTGTACATTCTTGGTTAGAGTTGAATTCCGCATCGTTTTGTTTAAGTGCTAACCCTAACGATTGTGTATTGCTCTGTCGTTGTAATTGAAAAAATTGAAAAAATTGGTTCGGTATATTTCAGTGGTATCAGAGCCACGCATCCTGCCATCCTGTGAAACAAACCTTCTATGAGTGACAGAGAACAAAGATACTTAGCAAGGGAATACAAGAAGGCTACCAGTCAGTTTCAGTGGCATCAGGCTCCGGAAGGTCAGACAGTTTCAGAGGTATTAAGAGAAAATTGGGAATCTTCTCCGGAAGAAGAAATGGGGGATAATGAGAGGACATCAGGTGGTAACAGAGATGATAGTGGGAAGGGAAGAGAAAGATCGTTCAGTCCGGGAAAGAGGCTCGAGAGGAAGATGGATGCCTTAATGGATATGGTATCTCTCATGATGGGGAAAGTGGGTCAGAACCCAACTCCACAGAACAATCCAGGACATAGGGGAGAACACAGTGCCACCAACCAGCATAATGGACATGCTGCTCAGCCTGCTTCAAATAGCACATACATTTCTTCCAAGCCATTCAAACCCACCTTCTTGGTACCAGTAAACTCTCATCCTGATCCAGAAGAAAATGCTTCATTTGTTGAACAGTTGAGACTCGGCCGTGCTAAGTATGATTCTCTACCTGATGAAATTAAGATAGATATGTCTTACAATGATTTCATGGATCATAAAAGGAAGAATAGAGGACAAGGAAGACATTATGAACAAAGGAGAACAGCAGTACATGGGGATTTGCATCAAGCTATCAACAAGGTTACGCTTCCACATTTTGATGGGAGTGACAACAGTTCAGCCAAAGCTTGGATACAGAAGTTAGACAACTATCTAGCTCTTAGACCCATGGCGGAAGAGGAGGCGATTAAGTTCGCTATGCTACACCTAGATGGGGTGGCGCACGAGTGGTGGTACCATGGCCTAGTCACTTTGGGTCATTGGTCTATCACTACTTATGATGAGTTCACCAATAGGCTCATAGAGAGATATGAGAAAAAAGATCCTGAAGTGCATTTCAGAGAATTGGCACAGCGTAGGCAATATGGCACAGTTGATGCCTACATAGCTGACTTTCAGAGACTTTCAGTCATGGTCACAGGAATCACCGAGAGGCGTTTGGTGATCCTATTCAATGAAGGATTGATGGAGCCACTCAAGGGTTGGATTAAAGCTTTTGATCCACCCTCCCTACAGGAGGCAATGAAGAAAGCAAGAAACATGGAGCGGGCTGCTCCTAAAGCAAAGTTTCAACCCAAGCCATCATTTCACAAAAGGGATAGAGGAAAAAGACCTCATCATAAGGAGTTCAAACAGCATAAACCTCGTGTCATAATTCTGATTTATCAGACCAGCAGTCTGATTTTGATGACAGCGAAGTGGAAAGAGCTCCAGAAGAGTCTGAAGATGAAAAGGGAAGTGGAGGTACCTTGGCTCAACTTTCGAGCTTTCAAAAGAATGAATCCTTCAAAGTTTGAGGGATGATTAAGGGGCAGCGAATAGTTGCTTTGATTGACACTGGAGCAACGCATAACTTCATTGATGAAGTTGTGGTGGCAAAGAAGGGGCTGCAAACAGAAGAGTTTGAAGGCTTCAAGGTTATGGTTGCTGATGGGTTTCACATCTAATGCACCAAGAAGATCTCAAACATGACTATGCAATTGGGAAACTATGAAGTCAAGGACAACTTCTATGTAGTCAACATTGGAGATACGGATGCCATTCTAGGCATTCAATGGCTGCGTTCACTTGGAGAGATCTCCCTAAATCTGCAAACCATGGAGCTCAAGTTTCAATCCGATGGGAAGAAGGTAGTGCTAAGAGGAATGTCCAATGGTGGTCCTCGAATTGTGTCATTCAAGAGAATGGCAAGGCTGATTCGTCATGATCAAGTTGAGTGGGCTGCAGAATGTATGATTCTTCCTGCTAGTCCGATTGAAACAAAGAGAGACTATCCTCCTGATATTCAGTCTTTACTCACAAAGAAGAGCAAGGTGTTTGCTGATTTACCTCCTGGATCACCTCCTGAACGGGGTTCGGAGCATGTCATAGAGCTCAAGGAAGGAGCTAAACCAGTTATTACAACTCCATATCGGTACCCTAAGAAGCAGAAGGACGAGATTGAGAAAAACATTCAAGAACTCTTGGAGATGGGCTTCATTCGTCCAAGCAAGAGTCCCTTCGCTTCAGCAGTTGTTCTTGTGAAGAAGAAGGATGGTAACATCCGCATGTGTGTGGACTATCGTGCTTTGAATCAAAGCACCATCAAAAATCGATACCCCATTCCGAGGATAGATGAGCTCATTGATGAGCTACATGGAGCCAAGTTCTTTTCAAAAATCAATTTGAGATAGGGCTACTACCAGATTCGGATGAGAGGATCTGATGTTGAGAAGACAGCATTTAGATGCCACTATGGCCACTTCGAGTTTCTGGTCCTGCCATTTGGGTTGACTAATGCTCCTGCTACCTTCCAGTCATGTATGAACAAAGTCTTTTAGAAGCAGTTGAGGAAGCTTGTATTGATATTTTTTGATGACATTCTGATCTTCAGCAAGACATGGGAAGAACATCTCAAGCACTTGGAGGAAGTGCTTAGCATCCTAGAATCAGAGAGTTTGTTTGCCAAAGAATCCAAATGTGAATTTGGAATGAAGGAGCTACTTTACCTTAGTCATATAATCAATGCTGAAGGAGTTAAGGTTGATCCTGAAAAGATCAAAGCAATGGTTAATTGGCCACCTCCTGAGAATTTGACTCATTTGAAAGGATTCTTGGGTCTTTGTGGATTTTACAGAAGATTTGTGAAGGGCTACTTGCAGAATGCTGCTCCTCTTACTAACTGTTGACGTGGTTTTTGAGACCGCACCAACACAAAATAAAGTCTCCCAACGGACGCTCTATCCTCTCTTGAACAAAGTATTCAGCATGCTAAGATTGCGAGTAAGATCATGCTTTCAACTCCAAGGTTCCTTAAGTGCGAATAGGCTCAGTTTGGCTCGATGTGATATTGTTGGTATTTTCAAGGGGACTTACACAATTGTTCGACGGCTAACAACAAACAGTAGACTAAGGGCTTTCGTGCAATTCAAATGATTTGGCGAGTGAGCACGGGTTTCCTAATTCTAACCGGAAATGAACTGAATTAAAAAGGGGTGTAGGGCCTAAGAAGTTAATCTTCTATCTAAGGACGGACGTGGGATCAATCTTGACAAACTTCGACCAGACTCTGCTCCGCCTCACGTTGGACAACTTACACAAAGTCGGTGCAATCTTCAAGGGAATGGCAAGAGGTTTTCAAATTATAACTCAACATGTAAGCACCATCAGAACGACGCATACAAACACATGAATCACAATCGAAGTTAAGTTTGTAAAGTTTTCCAGTTGACCACACAAGGCAGACCTGCCGTCAGCAAGCCGCTAGTGGTATGGATGAAATGAAGTTGTCTCAATTAACACCACAAGTCCACAACTAACATCTACTTGCATGATAATGAAAACTATTTTACTTTAAGCTACTTGAAAGATGCTACGTGAATTGGAAGGACGAAGAAGCCTCAACAACTATTCACAACAAAGAAGGATTCACCATCAATGAAAAATTCTTTTATTATGAATGCATACATGACAACTTCTTACAAAGTATCCAAAGGGAAGACTTTCCTTCCTTTTCAATCTACACTACTTTACTTTCTATTCTATGAACTTCTCTCTACTCCTCTAAGCTCTGCTTCTAATCTAATGAGGTACAAATGAGGGGGACTCCCCCTTTATATAGCTAGCCCAGTCCAAAAGACGGCTAGGGTTACAATCAATAGAGTGGCCAGAATCGTGCCACTCAGCCCTAAACAAGATTTTCCCTAAAAACCGCCACAAAGGAGAGTGGGGTAATAAATGAGCCATAATGTCCATTATTCCTTCTAGAAGATTCCGTTTGTAGATGCGTTCACACTATCCTTGATCTTCTCTCTTGGCGTTGTTCTTTGACCTCTTCCACTTGAGGGTCATTTGAGCTAACACTTAGCCAATTTCTTGCAACTTTTTCTTCCTTCAAGATTGAAACTTGTAACTTTATCTTCCTTCGAAGGTTGTGATATCATCGTGCTTCATCACTTTAAGTCATTGTGCTCTGGCCTCCACGTTCATCCTGCAAAACAAGCAAGGAGAGAAGCGTTAGAACACTTTATAATGTAAACTTAACTCACTTACCCGGATTTTCATGCTTTGATCTCCAAGCGTTCATCGCCTCCACTAGCCAACTTCGTGTTCAAATTCTTCATGCCTTAGCCAATTTTTTTTTTAATTTTTTAAACCATCCTCATCAAGGGCGTATCATCTTTGACAACATCAACCTCGACTGCATCTTCAAGGAATTCATTTCACTTGCTGGAGCTCCGACAACCTTGATTTTATTCATCTCTGGCTCAAGAAAACTATCTTCACGAAGGATTTAAGCAAATTCATCTAGGCAGTTCCTTTCAAATCCATCGTATGGAGAATTTCACCTTGAAAACACATTTTCTTCATTTTGCCTTAGAAAATTTTCGAACTTCCCTTAGGAAAATTCATCAACCTAGTGCCCACTTGAAATCTTCATCTCGGAATCCCCGACAAGCTATGGAAGACCTTAAAATCAACTCCTCAACAGAAATCATCAATACCCAGAAGAAAATTTCCATCAGAACGCGTCGAATTCATGGGTGCACGACCAACGGGTTCATTTGATTTTCTTGAATTTTGAACCTTAGAAAATTATTTCCCTGTGAAATTTAAATCCATTCTTCGCATCTGTGAAGATTTCTTGTTGTTCTGACTTGAGAAATTTTTTATCAACCCGTGCAGCTGGCATTCACCGACTTCATCTCCGACAATTCATCTGTGCTTCAAGAAAAATTCCACCACCCCAGAGCTCTAGGCGTATTTTCTAAGGGAGAAAATATTTTGTGCCTTAGAAAATTTTTGAATCACTCTGGAAATAATTTTGCCTTGGAAATTTTCACCTTAAAATTTTGGCTGGTGAGAAAGACATCAACTTCACTTAGAAAATTTTGTTCATAGAGGTGCCTGGCACATTTTATTTTTCTAACCACCACTTCGCATTTTACTTCACACTTGAAAAATATTTTTGAAGCTCCAATGCCTTAGAAAAATTCCCATCACTCATCACTTTACTTTAGGCGCATATCACTTGCCATGGAGAATATTTTTCCAACGCCTAGCAATTTTTATTCTCAACACCTCACATGCCTTAGAAAATATTTTAAACATCTCATGACCCCCATCACCCTTGGCGCCTAGCACACTTGAGAGAAAATTTAAAAAAAATAACGCCCAATATTCATCACCTTTCACCACGCCCAGCAAAAATCCTCTAAGACTTACCACCTTGGGCGCATTTTGCACATGATGGAGGATAACGCCTAGCATTTACCTTGAGTTTACCACGCTTTGAAGCATCTTTCACTTTATTTACCACCTTGCCTTCACCTTTTACACCTTCATCTTGGCGCATTTTGACATGCAAGGAGGATGACTCTTCACATTCCATTGTTTTGTCTTCACTTGACTCATTTGGGCGCATTTCCACCTAGGCGAGGGATAAAAATTGCTGACTTGTTGACCCAATTTCTTCTTGGGCGCATTTTAGCCTTGATGGAGGATAAACTTTCAAACGCCCTCATGTGACTTTTCAGCCTCTTCATTTTTGTCCTCACATGGCATGATTTGGGCGCATTTTGCCTAAGGAGGAGGACGAATTTGCTTGACTACTTTGACCTTTCTCTCCTTTGGGCGCATTTTGTACCCCATGAAGGATGAAAAATTGTTGACATTTTGACTTTGCTTGCTAACTCCTCCCTGTTGAACTTGGGCGCATTTTACTAGTGGAGGAGGATATTTTCTCATACTTAGAATTTTTTCTTGGGCCTCTTGCTAGCATGTGGGCGCATTTTAGATAGTGTGAAGGATGAGACACTTTGACCCTCCTTGACTTTCTTGTGAGTGGGCGCAAATGGAGGCATGAGGTGGATAATCTTTGTCACTTAGAAAATTTTTTTAAACTTCCATGAGCTTTCTTTGGGCGCATTTTGGCCTGCCTTCAGGATAGAAATGTTGACTTTCATTGACCACTCCAGCTTTGGGCGCATTTTTCCATGGCAGGAGGATTTGACAGTGACTTAGAATATTTTCATCAACTTATTTCTCCTTGGGCGCATCTGAAGTAGGCTACAGGATGAGACTCAGACTTAGACATTTTTTACCTTCCTCTGCTAGCGTTCATGCCCCTGCTATTTATAGTAAATCCTCTGATTTTGCATCTCTGAAGCTCGGAACGACTTGAAATTTTGCATACCGCATACTCATAACCTCGTTGTCCTGTCGACACCGCCATTTTTAATCACCCTGCTATTTTAGCCCATTTCCGAGGTGGTTTACTATAAATAGTAACCTCTTGTTTCGATAGCTCCACCGCTGATCAACTTGAAATTTTAATGAGGCTCCTCACGCGGACTGCCTGCCGACACCGACGATGCACTCAATTTACTATTTTAGTTTCAAATTGACTTACTATAAATAGTAAGTGTCTGCTTGACTCGAAATTTTACCAGATAGAAGGACGCCGAAGCGGCGGGTTTACACCGCTTTTGTTTTACTTCTTTTTTCCCTGCCTAAACCCTACCCGCTGCTGCATCACAACAAATGAACTCTGTTTCCCTTCGTTTCTGTGGCACTGCGATCAGCTCGTGATTCTCAACTGCTGGGAAGCGGCTGCCGGGACATACCTGCTAAGAATAGCAAGTTCCTTACTGAGTGGGTATCTTCATTTGCATGTCACACCATCGCGAAGCTCTCGAAAAACCCATCAGGAATCACCCGACATGCAAAAGAAACCCTAACATGCAAACCCTAAAAATAGCCTCGGAAGACTGAATTCTGAAAGTTGTCGTCTCGTCTTGCATGTTACATCATTGCGAAGGTCTCGGAAAACCCAGAAGGAATATCCAAACATGCAAAGAAAAACTCTGCATTTGAACCCTGAAATTTGTCCCGGAAGTTGGACTACTAAAAATAGTAAGTTATCTGTTTTCGCTCAAATTTTGCACGCGAACAGTCTGATATGCCCTGAATGCTGTGTGACTGTCGGAATCTCAAAATAGCTAACAGATTGCCTGGAATTTCATACTTACTAAAAATAGTAAGTATCTCAGAATTCGATGAAATCTCGCTAAGAGCCTGCTGGAAGCACACTGATAACAATGTTAAGCTCAATTTTCAATATATTCACCCTATTCGACCTCAAACTGACCAGGAAGACTCAAACCCTAATTTTCAGACTTAGCCAAATTCACGTTTAAGCTTACAGACGGGAACGTCCCCGGAAAGCAGACCTCAGAAGAGAGACACAGAGAGAGACAGAGAAAACCAAAGCCAAAAAGACCAGAATGGAGCAAAAATTAGGGGTCCCCATGTGAATGGGGCGATGTGTGAAAAAGGTCACAACACTGACCTCACAAAAAAGGGGGCTTTTTGTTGGTCAGAAAAGGCCCAAACTACTTTTGATAAGTTTAAGAGGATCATGAGCTCTTGTCCAGTTTTAGCTATTCCAGACTTTTCCAAGCCTTTTGAGCTACAGTGTGATGCATCCGGTGAAGGAGTTGGGGCTGTTTTGATGCAAGACAAACATCCCATTGTGTTTGAGAGCAGAAAATTAAGAGGTGTTGAAAGGACCTACTCCATCTATGACAAGGAAATGCTTGCCATTATGCATGCATTAGCTAAGTTTAGACAGTATTTGGTGGGTGTTGTGACCTTTTTCACACATCGCCCCATTGCAAATGGGGACCCCCTAATTTTGGCTTTGCTTTTGGGTCGTTTTGTCGTTGTCTCTCTTTTCTACTGTCTGTCTTTCCGAGATGTGCCCGCCGTTGAACCTTAACGTGAAATTTTGGCTGAGTCTAAAAATTAGGGTTTCCATCTTTCCGGCCAATTTGAGGTCAAGTGAGGTAAATAAATTGAAAATAAAGACTAACACTATTGTCAGTGTGCTTCTAGCAGGCTTTCACTAAAATTTCATCAGATTCTGACAACTTACTATTTTTAGTAAGTGTGTAATTCCGGGCATTCCATCAGCACTTTTGAAGTTTCAATCGTCACACTGCATTCAGTACATGTCAAGTTACTCGCATGCAAAATTTGAGCTAAAACGGGCAACTTGCTATTTTTAGCAGTTCAGCGTCCGGAGCAGATTTCAGGGCTTAGATGAAGAGTTTTTCAACGCATGTCTGGATATTCCTTCTGGGTTTTTCGAGACCTTTGCGATGGTGTGACCTGCAAAGCGAGCAGGTGCATCCCGACAGCCGCTTCCCAGCACTTCAAAATCACGAGCTGATCGCAATGCAACAGAAACAAAGACAAACGGAGATCATTTGATATGCATGCAGAACAAATTAGGGTTTCCAGATTCGGGACCTGAAAAGAAGGGTAAAAAGTCAGAATTTTTGAAAACCGGTGTAAACCACCGCGATTAGCATCCTTCAAGCTATTTGCTGGTAAAATTTGAAGACAAACGGAGCACTTACTATTTATAGTAAGTCATTTTGGAAACAGGCTAAAAATAGCAAATCAACCACATGCGCCGGCGTCAACAGGCAGGTCACGTGGTGAGGAGCGCGTCATTCGAATTTCAAGTCAAACGAAGTTGTGGAAGTCTCAGAAGCAAGCAGTTACTATAAATAGTAAGCCACCCCCAGAAACATGCCAAAAATAGCAGGTCAGCGTGAAGCGTCAATATGAACAGGTCAAGCAGCTGACAAGGATCCCATGGCGCAAATTTCAAAGCGAACGGAGTTGCAGAGGATGGAAAATCAAGCACTTACTATTTTTAGCAGGCCTGTGCAGAAGAATTAGGGTTTCCTAAAATCAAGGGCGAAACACGACAGCCAGGCAAAAGCAAAATCTAGCCTTTTTGGAGCTTGAAATTAGCTTGAAGTGCAAAGTTGAAAAACTTTCTAAAAATAGCAAATTTGGGTTAGCGTGATCAAGTTGCCCTAAATCAGGCAAAGAGCATAAAATTCACTGAAATTGATAAATTTTCAAGTCCAGCTAGTGAAGAACGCCTTTAAAAGCTGAAGATGAGGCAGGAAATTTAGTAAGGCATTGAAAATGGAAGCTCACAGGTCAAAATGCGCCCTTAGCTTGCAAAAGGATGAAAATTTTACTTAGGCATTAAAACTTGATGCTCACCCATGAAAATGCGCCCTTGAGGAAAGAATGAGGGTGAAAATCTTCTAAGTGTTAGAAACTTGAAGTTGCCTACTCCAAATGCGCCCTTGAGGTTAAAGCTTGATGAAATTTTCTCTAAGTTATCAAAATTTGAAGCTCAAGCCCCAAAATGCGCCTAAACTTGCATGTGGAGCTTCAAAATTTTCTAAGTATCAAAAATTGGAAGTAGGGGGTCCTAAATGCGCCCTAGCTTGAGAAGGTGGTTTGAATTTTTCTCTAAGTCTGGAAAGTTGAAAGCTCCATGGTGAAGTGCGCCCTTGAACTTGAAGTTGGAGTAAAATTTCACTAAGTGTTGAAAATTAAAAGCATGAGGGGCTAAATGCGCCCAGCTCAAGAGAGGAGATGGAAAAAGTTTCTAAGTGTCAAAATTGAAAGTTGCCCCTGCCAAATGCGCCCAGGAGCTAAGGAGGCCAAGTGTTGAAAAGTTTAACTATGGAAATTGAAAGCAGACCCTGCCATTTGCGCCCTCAAGCTTGAAGAGCTTGAAAAATATTCTAAGTATGAAAAGTGAAAGCACAACCTCCAAAATGCGCCCTTGAAGAGGATGGAAGCAAGTAAAATTTTCTAAGTCTTGGAAAGTGGAAGGTGACCCTAGTAAATGCGCCTAAGATAGAAGCATGGGGAAAAAAAAAAAAAATTCTAAGGCACCAAAACTTGAAGGAGGCACCCCTTAATGCGCCTTGACTCATGAGAGGCTCCATGAAATTTGCCTAAGTGTGGAAAATTAAAAGCAGAGGGCCTCAAATGCGCCTCACCTTGCATAAAAATTTGAAAAAGTTTCTAACTCTGTGAAATTTGAAGTTCATCCCTCCATTTGCGCCCAAGGAGAAGAGAAGGTGATTGAAAATTTTCTAAGGCATTTAAGCTTGAAGTTGGACACCTTAAATGCGCCCTTGCCAAATGGAAGTCGGGTAAAATTTCTAAGTGTTACAAATTGAAAGTAGCCCCTCTCATTTGCGCCCCAGCTTCAAGGAAGAGATGGAAAATTTTCTAAGTGGTTGAAAATGAAAGTATAGGGGGTGAAATGCGCCCCACCTTGCCAAGGTAGTATGCTAGCTAAAAGTGTTCTAAGTGTTGCAAAATTGGGAGAAGACCCCTCCATATGCGCCTGGAAAGAGAAGAAGAACTTGAAAATTTTTCTAAGTGTTTTAAATTTGAAGTGCACCCTTTAAAATGCGCCCAACAAAGGAGGGAAGTCCTTGAAATTTTCTAAGTTATGAAAACTAGAAGCTTGCCTAGCCATATGCGCCCTCAAGGTATTAGAAGGCAAGTGGAAATTCCAAGGCGTGATGCATGCAAAGTGAAAGATTCCAAGGCGTTGAGCTAGGAAATATGCTAAGTATGGAAAAATTTGAACCTCAACCCCTTGACTGCGCCTTTGACTTGTGGAAAGATAAAAATATTCTAAGTATGTGAAACTTGAAGTGTGACCCTCTATTTGCGCCTAGACTTGAAGGGATAAAGTTTTCTGAGGCAAGAAGGAATTGGCTGTGAAATATGCCAGAAGGTGCCAACTTCATGAAATTGTTAAAATTTTCAAGGCCGAGCAAGGAAAATTTGCCCAGAGATGAAGAATGAGGATAAATTTGATTGAGAAATATTTTTCTAAGGTTTGAAAATTCAAAAATTAAATGTACCCCTTTGTTTGGATACACATGAATTCGATGCTTTCTGGGGGAAATTTTCTTCTGGGTATTGGACGTCTACAATGAGGAATGGATTTCAAAGTCTTCCATAGCTTGCCAGGAATTCTGAGGTGAAGATTTTTGATGGGCACCAGGTTGATGAATTTCCTAAGGAAAATTTGAGAAATTTTCTAAGGCAAGGAAAAATGTGTTAAAAATGCCTTGGCGGATGAATTTGAAAATGATCGCCTAGATCATTTTCGATCAAATTCCTGATGAATGGATTTTTCTCAAGCCTGAGTTGGATGAAATGTCAGAGTGAAGTGCGCCAAGCAGAATGCAAGATGGGTTGGAAATTTGACTAAGGCATGAAGAATTGGCTAAGAAAACGATGAACCCTCGGGAGTTAGAGCGTGAAAATCAGGTAAGTAAAGTGAATTTATATTATGAAGTGTTCTAATGCTCTTCTCCTTGCTTGTTTTGCAGGAGAAACGTCAAGACCCAACGATGATGACTTAAAGTGATGGAGAAAGTAATCCAAGATGGCATTTCAAGGAGAAAAGTTGCGAAAAATGGCTAAGTGTTGAGACTTAGTATAACTCAAGCGTCAAGAAAGAAGATCGAGAACAGTGTGAACGTGTCTACAAACGGAATCTTCTAGAAGGATGGTGGATATTAATTGCTCATTTATTGCCCCACTCTCCATTATGGCGATTTTTAGGGTGAATCTTGTTTAGGGCTGAGGTGGCACGATCTGAGCCATCCAGTCGATTGTAATCTGAGCCATCCGTTGGACTTGGCCATCTATAAAAGGGGGAGTCCCCCTTCATTTGTACATTCATGAGACAGTAGAATTAAAGTAGAAGTTGGAATAGAGAAACAAATTAGGAGTAGCTTAGTATAGATTGATAGAGTAGTTGAAGAAGAAGGAAAGTTTTTCCTTAAAACTTTGTAAGAGATTGTTGTGAACACTCTCCCAATAAAAAGAATTTTCATTGATGATGAATTTCGTCTTTTGTTGTGAGTAGCTAGCAAGGTTTCTTCATCCTTCTGATTCGAGTAGTGACTTAAAGTAGAATAAGTTTCATTTCATGCAAGCAGTAGATAGTAATTGTGGAATGTAGTCTTCAATTTGAGCAAAACTTCGTCTATCCATACCACTAGTGGGCTCGCTGATGGTGAGTTCGCCTTGTGTGGTCAACTGGAATATCATGTACTTCACTTCGATCATGATTTGTATGTCTATATGCATCGTTGTGATGGTATTTTCATGCTAGGTTGTGATTTGAACACCTTGAACTACTCCTCTGAAGATTGCACCGACTCCGTGGAAGCTGTCCGAGGCGAGGCAAAACGAAGTTTGGTTGAAGTTTGCTGAAGTTGAGCTCCATATCCCACGCCTTAGAGTAGATTAGAATCTTCTTAACCTTGCACCCTTTAAATTCAGTACTTTCTGGTTAGAATAGGAAACCCGTGCTTCATTGATAAATTTGTCGAATTGTGAAAACCCCTTCCTCTGCTGTTGAACAATTCCGTAAGTCCCCTTGAAATACCAGCAAATCACATTGAGCCAACCGAGCCTATTCGCACTGAAAGAACCTTGGAGTTGAACGCATGAACTTTCTTGCAATCTTAGCATGCTGGATACTTTGATCAAGAGAGAATAGGGTAGCCGTTGACTTTATTCTGCGCTTGGTGCGCACGAAAACACATCAAGGGGGGAGCAAGTTTGTGGTCAAGACTGATCACAATAGTCTCAAGCACTTCATGCATCAGAAAGATTTGAACGAGAGGCAACAAAAGTGGGTGAGTAAGCTTCAAGCTTACGATTTTGACATTGAATATGTCAAAGGTAAAAACAATATTGTGGTCGATGCTCTATCTAGGAGACCTCATTTGAGCTCATTATGTGAGCTTACTGCTGATTGGAAGAACATGTTGCTTGCTGATTATGCCAAAAATCAGTTTGCAACCAGCATCATTGAGGGTACTTTTCATGACAAAAGGTACAAGGCGGTTGAAGGGCTGATACACTACAAGGGTAGAATCTTTTTGGTGGCTGATTTTAAGCTCAAAAAGAAGATTTTGTTGACATTTCATGACATTCCACTTGCTGGTCATCAAGGGTTCTTCAAGACATATAGGCAGATTTGGGAAAGATTTTCTTGGAAAGGGCTGAAAGGGGAAGTTCAACACTACATTCAGGAGTGTCCCACTTGTCAAATGAACAAGAATGGGCATACTCTACCTGCTAGTCTGCTGCAACCTCTCCCTATTCCCAATCAAAAATGGGAATGCATATCGATGGACTTCATCACGGGGTTGCCCAAGGTCTAAGGAAAAGACTGTATCTATGTTGTAGTGGACCGACTAACAAAATTTGCTCACTTCGCCATTACCAGCTCTTTTTTAGCAGCCCAAGTTGCAGATCTGTTTTTTCATGAGGTGTTTAGGTTACATGGGTTGCCAAAAAACATTGTGAGTGATAGGGACAGCAAGTTCCTAAGCACTTTTTGGCAAGAGGTCTTTAGAATGAGTGGTACAGTGCCTACTCCAAGCACTAGTTATCACCCCCAAACCGATGGACAAACTGAGATAGTGAACAAGTGGTTGGAAGGCTATTTGAGAAACTATGTTTCGGAGCAGCAAAGAGCATGGGTGAAATGGCTTCACATAGGCGAGTATTGTTATAATTCTTCTTTTCACATGTCAATAAGGATGTTACCTTTCTTGGCTCTTTACGGTTATGAGGCTCCTAGCTTTGCTGATTTGGTGTTTGGTGATAGCAAAGCCCCTCAAGCCAAGGATTTCTTGCAGCAGAGTCAAGATATCTTGAAATCATTGAAGAACAATCTTCAAATTGCACAGAATCAGCAGAAGATGTACGCTGATCAGCGGCGTGTTGAGCTCTTTTTTGAGGTTGGAGATATGGTTTATCTTCGACTACAACCTTACAGATAGTCTACTCTCAAGAAGAGTGGAGCTGAGAAGCTCAAACCTCGTTTCTATGGGCCGTTCAAGGTTATCAGAAAGGTGGGAGCAGTAGCTTATGAGTTGGAGCTACCTTCAAATAGCAGAGTACACAATGTCTTCCACGTGTCTCGCCTCAAGAAGGCACTTGGACACAATGTTGTTGCTTCATCACAGTTGCCACCTTTGGATGAAGGACAGTTAGTTTTGATTCCAGAGAGCGTTCTTTTAGAAAAAGAACAATCAGAGAATACTTGGTGAAGTGGAAGAACTTGCCTATGGAGGATGCGACTTGGGAGAATGATGAGATTCTGCAGCATCCAGGTTTGCGATTGCTTGAGGACAAGCAATCTTGGGGAGGGCGGATTGTAATGTCCCCTTCTCGAGCATGATCTTTTCAGTTGACCGTTGGCCTATTCCGAAGACCCGTAGGCTACTCGGAAGGTGAAATTAGGGTTTCGTGTTTTGGAGGTTGCTATTGCTCGTGAATTGATGATTGAATGGCAGATTCTTTTTGGGTTTTCAGAGAGCTTCGCAGTGGTGTGTTTTTATTGGCATTCTGAGCACCTTCAGGAATTTACTATTTTTAGTAAATTCTATTTCTGGCAGTGGTCCTGTCGTTCTCGGCACAATTGGCTTTCCTCTTTAGTCGACTCAGTTGGTTTGTTCAATTTTGGCCTTGGGATGCATTTTTGGAGAGATAAGTTCATTTCATTTAAACAATGTTATATTTTAATGTTATGATACCCCCTTGGCCTAGTCTCATAACTTAATGTTGTGTTAAAAAGGTGGTCTTTAAGGGGTGGCGCCTCATTGAGGTAATTTTATATTTATTAAGGTCAAAATTGAAGCTTTAAGTTGGACGCCTATCTTGAAGAGATGATTTTCATTAAAAGTCAAAAATGAAGCCTTGAAGAAAAGTGACGCCATTTCTTGGAGGGAAAAGAATTAGGGTTTCTAGAAGCTTCTGGAGGGGTCTTCACAAAATTATAAAAGGAAGTCTTGGGTCTTCATTTGGGCATCTTTCGTCTACAGGAATGTTATGTTGCTGGAATGGTATTGGGACTGCTTCGAGGAATGTATGTCTCCTAGCTTGGCATTGCTTCTTGCTTGAGAGATAGCGACTAGTGATGAGGTAGTTGTAGTTTGAGTGGTTTGTAGTGAGATTTCTGCATTGTAGTAGTTGTGTGGCTTTGTAGTTCAGTTTATGCATTCTAGTGAAATTCTAGAACTGTCTTTTCCTTATAGCTGATTGTTGTTTTTATTCATAAGTCAAAAAATACAAAAAGAATCATTTTGGGTATTGCATTTATCTCTTTGTCTATGAGGGGCGACTCTTTCCTCTAACTTTCAAATTTTTTAATGAAGTCTTTGAATTTATAAAGGAAAATCGCCCTTCCTTGAGGGCCGTACCATTTGGGATTGCCTTGAAATTCGTGCATAAATTATATGAGTTCTTTTGATTAGTTTTTGTAATTCAATCTTGGGCGCCATCATCCTAGGATCAATATGCACTTTGTCTCAGGGATTTTGAGTGAGTTTGGAGTGAGTTGTGAGCAAAATAGTGAGTTTTAGGGCTGCTGTTTATGCATTTGAAAACAGGTCTGTCAAAATCAGATTGTCAAGTTGGTCTCTAGATTGGAGTTTTCTAATCTAAGCTTCCTTAGCCAGCAAAGGAGATTCAATATATTGTTGCAGCACTATTTAACTCTTGATTCATGTTCGTAGCAAGACATTCTCTATCATGTTGTAAGCTGAACAGTAGTACTGTCAGCATTCTCACTTATTTTCCTTAATTGCATTGTAATACTTAGCATCTCCGTCATATGGTAGCTCCAATTCCATCTCAGGTTGGAAAGCACATTCTTGACGTCGAGTTACTTTAGCATAATAGTTGGTAGGGATCCTCTGACCACATGCTCGTCGTTCTCCGACGCATTCTTGGTTAGAGTTCTTTGTATCAAAATTGCATTAAGACCCTTTGACCATATGCTTGTCATCCGGCGCATTCTTGGTTAGAGTCCCTTTATCAGCATTGCATTGAGATCCTCTGACCATATGTTCACACCTTGCCCAACTCGGGATCCTGGTGTACATTCTTGGTTAGAGTTGAATTCCGCATCGTTTGGTTTAAGTGCTAACCCTAACGATTGTGTATTGCTCTGCCGTTGTAATTGAAAAAATTGAAAAAATTGGTTTGGTATATTTCACACTATGAATTGCAACTAGCTTCTTTGCTCAACTAAGGTAAGCTTGTTCCTCTTGATCTAGTGAATGAAGCCATAGGTGGACCAGTTCCTCTCTGTAGTAGTGGAACTAGCAATTTGTGAGAGTAGACAAATGGAAGTTGTTTCGACTCTATTGTGTCCTTCCCATGAAATTTCCACTATCCAATGGGTTTTTTTGTGGAATAGTGCCTTTGTTTGTTAATGTAGGACCCTAACGTTCATAAAACTAAAGCCGCTACTGCCAAAGTATGGTTGCCTCCTCGGTGCTATACATCTTACAAAGGGCCTTCATAAACCCTTCCATTACCTCATCATCTTTCAAAGGAAGAATTCGGCTAGATCTAGGTGCATGGATTAATAGCATAGGCAACCATATGAAGATGGGTGTTTATTGTGTTCCACCTCTTTGTGACAATAGGCTTGATATGCTCCTCATAGAATTGTATTCTAGGATTTTTGCATCATTTGATCAAGCATACTATCAAAAGTCTCATAAATCTCTCCAAGGCTAAGAGAGTTTGTATCCACATACCTGATTACCCCCACAACAGGTGATATGATAGAGCAAATATATTTGCAAGCAATATTTAAAAACTTATGACATTAACTATATAAAATTTAAATTAAAAATATAAAACAAAGTACAAACATATTAAATAAAAAAGTATGTTATTTGATATTGGACCACCAAGTGTCATCAAGCACTTTTTGTCTCACCTTCTTCCCTTTTGTCTTTGATTGAGTCCTTTTTCTTCAGTCTCCACAAACCACCATGGATTTTAGAGCATCTTGCACCTCCATCATCCTCTCCAATAAAATAAAATAGCTAGAACATCTAGTGTCAACTAGTTTGAGGAATTCTTTCCTTGAATAAGATGAGAATAATACAAGTGAAGTGTGATGGTCACATACAAACATTTGTACGTCTCTATCTTTGGCTACTGTTGTCTTCATCCAATCTATTTTTCCAATGTATTTCAAAGCATGTACACATATGGAGTCTAAAAAATATTTTTGTAAGCACTCTCAACCATCATACCAACATACAAACTTGAGCTGAAGTTGTCACAATTTGCACAACATTAGAAGACCCAACCTCTTTTGCGGCTTCCTTCAAAAGGCCAAACTAATAATCAACTTCCTTATGTTTGCTAGAGCAGTCAATAGCTCTAAGAAAGTATGAACCAATAAGGCATGTAACAATAATATTGAGTAGCCAATGTCGAATATTGGTCCACCCATTCATGACAATGGAACAACCACTCCCAATCCATGTACTTCTCATCTCCAATAATATATTCACGGTTGAATATTGTTTGTCAAAGAGGGAGGTACGCAAACTATGTTCTCTAGGGGAAACACAAAAGGGTTCAACTGCCATTGCATCTCTCAAGATTTCCTTTGAAATGGTGAGACCTTACCAAATGAAATGGGATGGCATGGGTATAAAAAAATTTGGCTATTGAATCATCAACTTGCTCATGTTTTTGCAAATTCAATAACCTCATCACTGTATTTTTTTCACTTGTAGAAGTGGCCTTTCTCTTCCCTAGACTATAACTCTCTCAATTTGATATAGTAGAATACTCATCAATACATTGCAATGGTATGGATGAACATTTCTTAGCTATTCTAGTAGTTTTTCTTCACTCTCCCCAACCAACATTGCCATTTCAATCCATTCTTTGAACATTATATCATCACAAACTCTAACCCTATGTCCACTCTCACCCAATAAATAGTGTACAACTCCACTATAGCTTCCATGATAATCAATTTTGCAAACATGACACAACCAATGCTTGCTGCCCTCTAAATTTTACCCTTATTATCGTTTATATTGGTAGCAAATCACAAGAAGGAATTTTCGGGGTTGAAAGGACCTTTTGCAAATATTTGAAGAGGGGATGAATGGCATGCAAAACGGCCTTGTGGTGCTCCAATAGAACTCATCTTTGGATTTTCAAAAGAATGAGAACCTTCAACACTCCTTTCAACTTCCATTATGTAAACTTCGTCACTACCCATCTCATTGTCATCACTATCATCAATACTCATTTTATATGCCAAAGATGTTTAAGATATTTGTAGTACTGTTAAATTGTGGTTTTGAAGATTTTGTGTGAGAGCAAATTGAAAATAAATAAATAATGAACTCCCTAAAAAAAAATCAAATACCTTAATGGCTGAATTGAGAACTTTGAAGAACAAAAATACCACTAAATCCAGCTAAATGACTAAATGATAGCACCTTTTTGAGTTTGAAATTGGCGACAAGGCTTTAAAATTGTTATAAGTATCCTCTAGCAGTACCAACAATATATAAGAAAATTTGCAAAGTGAAATGAAAATAATCGTGGGAGAGGCGCCTTTTTGTCTTCTAGGTTGAATAAGGGGTATGGGAGGGTTTGTGGTCCCCCATGTCCCTTTTAAAACTGTTTTTTCCCTAGGCTATTTTTAAAGAAAAAAACACTATAAAAACAAAGATTGACATTGGGAACATTTGATTGTACTTGGGATGTTTGAGGGATGTCTCAGACGTCCCTCATCACCTTTGGGATGGCAAACATCCTCTCGACGTTTTGTATTGTTAGGTCATGTTTATTAAGTTAAGAGAATTTTGTGAATGACCAGGGGACATCCCTTGCTGTCCTACCATACGGAAACACCACGAGGGATGGGGATGAAGGTTTGAGGGCTAGGGATGCTTGTGGAATGCAGCAAATGCTATTATGCAAACTTCTTGAAGCTTCATGGTTGATGCTATTTACTTACAATGAATTTTTAAAAGTGGACCGTAGTACTTGCAAATTGTTAGTAAGTTCCATCCAAATGATAATTTTATGCTGATAGGCATTTAAACTATTTAATTGGAAGGTTAGCAATGTGGCAAATAGAAAATTAAGAAAATGCCTACTTGAATAAATGCTTGCTTGAATTACACAATTGGGCTATAATTGTGTTAAATCCTACATCGATAAAAAATGTGAGAGAAGTGTGATTTATGAGGCATTACATACTCCGAAAACTTTGTTAGTAGGGAAAGAGTCTAGAAGCCAAAGAGTCCAAGGTAGTGGATTACATTAACCATTCTATCTCCTCAATTAAGAAATTTATATGTATTGTCCATTAGAAACCGAATTAGGTTAATGGAACTATGAGAAAAATAGATTTTATTAAACATTTGTAAGAAAAAGAAAAATATTCATAAATCACAATGTGCTTGTTTGTGTTTTTGAAATTTAGTTTGAAGAAAGGAATCTGAAAGTGAACATTGAGACAAATTTATGTTGACAACTTTTAAGAATGTAGACTTTGTGTTGAGTCGTATCTCTAATGAATACTGCTACACATCTTTTATCCTCACAATGAATAAGATCTTCTAGAGGCATAATTTTCTCTTAAGAGGTAGTAAAACCTGCCATGAATCTCACAATACATTGAACACCTAAATGCGAAATGTTCTTTTGATTCTGATTCATTGTTGCAAGGTCTACATATGTGCTGATCTCTTTGTATAAAGTGCTTTGAATCCATGCAAAGCTGATGAGAACCTACCCACGATCGACCCAAAGGCAATCTCAAATCAAAAGCAAGCCTAGTGTACTAGGGAGGAATAATGCATCCAAATCCAAAAGAAACGCTCAACGGTTCTTGTGTGGTAAGTTGGTCCCCTTGTCATGTAATTTTTACCAACATATGTGAAAAAATAAATGTCAAAAATGTAATGACTTCTCATGGAGGCCATCTGAAGATGACTTAAAACATGGGTCAATCCTACAAAAATTAAACGTGCATATGGAAGCCTTCACTAACATAAAATACAGTATTCAGTTGTGTTTGGGTTAAATTCCATGTTGATTAGAATTCTAAGACAAGAGTGACTTATATTGCTTTACATGTTCTAAAAGCTTTGACAATGCAGAAAATGTCTAGAGGGTGAAAATTCTAAAGCAGTGAATTGTTTTCACTGTTCATTCTCCATACTAACAAATGCTTAGAGGTTCCCATGTGCTTTGTGGGTGCCTTGTTTTGTAATTATTACCAACATAATGAGAAAAAATGTAATTGATGTAATGACCATTCATAGAGTAACTTTCAGTGACTAAAATAATAGATGGGTCATAGCCCACAAAATTTAGAAATTTTATTAAAAATCCTCACAAAAGCCTTCACTTTCTTAAAATATATAGTTGGGTTGAAATTGAACTAAATCGTGTGGTGTTAAGAATTGTGAGACTAGAGGGACTTATGAGCATTACATTCTAAAAAACTTATATAATGGGGAAAAATGTGGTGAAAAGACAATTCTTTTAACAAGTACTTAAAGGTGTTTATGTGTTAGTGGATCCTCTTGTCTTCTAATTACTATCAACATATATGAGAAAAAAATATTAATAAGTTAATGACCATTCGTGAAGATTATCTTGAGATGTTTAAAAAATACATGGGTCAAATCCCTCAAAAATAAAAATTCCAATAATTTTTTTTTTTTTTTTCTAAAATTTCAAGTTAAGTCTAACAAGAAACCATAATTTCATTACAGTGAGAAGACTAAATGACCAATGGCCAATTTCAAATCTCATAGACTCAAAAAAATAATATTAATCATGCATACAATTTGGAGAGTAAAGTGATATCATTGCAAGCAGTCTCTTGAAAATCATGAAGAATTACAACAATAATCTGAGGTCAAAAGCGCTTCCACTCAAATACAATTGACTCCTATAATATAAAAACAATGTTAATGCAATGAAATAAAGAATCAAGGATGGCATCCAAGGTATGTGGTCTAATGCTGAAAAGATGCCTCGGTAAAAAGAGTGGCACAAGTTCAATTTACCACACTGCAATAAGTCAGGCCATAACTTGGAGAACGTATGTGCATGTAATAGCACGTTCAGGACCGGGGCCTGTTCCTTAATAACCTAGGCTTGGTGATTTCCTAGTTATCTCTAACCGAAAACCAAATCAAAAAGGTTGAAATGATGATGTAACAGTTTTTTTTTTCAGACAGTTGTTGGAAAGTAAAAGAAATGCAGAAAAGAGAACGTGTACAGTAAATCAGGAATGCTAACTTCTCCTGAGAAAAAAAAAGATGACATATAATTTGAAGGACATGTGCACGTGTAATGCCATGTTCAGGGCTCGGTGATGTTCCCAGTTATCCTTAAAAAAATGAAGGATGAAAATGAGATAGTATACCATGCACATTTTTATAGAAATGAAAGCATTTTTTGATTTTTTCATATAATGAAAAGACAAAGACCTAGGAAATAAAACATGGACAAAAAGAGAACATCTATATTAAATCAAGAACTTTAAGTATTACAGAGACAAACATAAAACCATTATCCTGGAGGCAAAAGAAATAGATACTGCATTCATATATTGATATAATGTGGTTATTTAAATCCTTAGATGATTTGAAATATAGAAATTGGCAACCAAAACTATGGATGATGATTCAAATTCCAAAATTTAAATACAAATGTTTGTGGTTCAAAATCCAGTAACAACTTTACAGACTCAAAGTTATATGCAGAGACTGCTGGGCTGGGAAATGATGGCAGCCATGGATTTGAACCACAACTGGGGCAGATCTGGAAATGACAAGGAAACGTAGACTGAAATAAATAAACAGGATTTAAGATAGAAGATAAAGAAGAAAAAGGAAAGGCAATGGCATGGAGACATCACTGAGATGGCCTGCATGACTTGTTTAGGAAAGAATCAGTCTGTTGTATGTACTCTTTGCATCCTGTATCAATAAACAAAAGTAATTTAATCAAAGTCTCTTTCTCTTATCCAGAAAAAAGATGTACTTTGGTTAGTCAATTTACAATTGGTAGAATATCATATGTCTATGTCATTGACCTTGTCCAGTTATTCGTTGTAGGCTCATTGATCTCCGATTGCACTATAGAAATTTGGAAAGTAGCATTGTTGGGAGAGCAAAATTGTTTTGAATCACGTTTTTTTTTCCAAGTTAATCATATTTACATAGCATGTAAATGAGGTATAATCTCTACATGAGGTGTATATGATGTCTATGATTTATTAATTCCTTTTGGTATTTTGTCTCTTTTGACATTGTCTATATTAGGACTAAATTCTGAGTTCAGTGTGTTATTGGGAACGTAATTTAATATTCCACCTCTTCTCACCCGCACTCTACTTTTGTGCTGGTCTTCTTTATAGCTGAATAAAAGTTAAAAATCCAATTGGTAGCTTTGGGTACACTGGAAATGAAGAGATAGCTATCATAGGATGCTGTTCTCTAAATTGCAATATCACTGGAACAGCATTAGATCTCGGTCTAATGGTTCTCAATAACATCAGTGTGGGCCTTGAGACATGGAAGTTATCAAGAACAAGTTCTCCTGACCAGACCGGCATTGACGCTTGATGTTTAAACTTTTGCATAAAATTTTATCATTTTGGTTTTGGGCTTAGAGATATGCTGATTAATCAATTTCAATTGTTGCAAGAACTATAATATGATAGGTTCAATGATTCAAGAAACTAGGGATAAGGTTATAGCACAGTTCCATTTATTGCTATATGTGAACCTAGTTTTGAGGAGGAATACATTAACTCCAATTTTCTTCCATCAGATGAAGCTGGAGCTCCTAAGGGAAGTCACAGTCGAGGCCATGCATGGCTGGGAACAGAATTTACAGCTTCATGAGCAAGAAATAGATATTTATCAAAGCTTTCTTGAGTTGACACTGAGCATCTTTGGAAAGTTTGCTTTTGGTAGTGATTTAAGAAGCTCTATGGATGAGATTTTTCTTAGCTTTGGTCGGTATCTTTATAACAGGAGACATGGTATATTTGGACTTGCTTCTCCATCGCCTGCCTTTAGGTAATTTCTGATAGAACCATACAAATCTGGATGGTATAAATATAGTTTATAGCTAATGTGTAAAAATGTTTTCTTAATTGTATAAATTCTTATATTTTGTGATATGTAACATCTTTTTTTTTAATAAAAAAGACTTCTTTAATTTTTCCTAAATATTAAATTAAAATACACAATTTAGTTTTCAAAAAAGGGTAGTAAAGGATAATGCCCCAGTGCACAAGGTCAAGCACCAAAAAGATAAAGTATTATAATTTGAAAATTAAAACATCAGAATGTGGGTTAGTAACAGGGAGAGATGCATATATAAAAGATCATCAGGATAACTGTTAATAATTTCTGCTAAACAATGTGGTCTAAGGCTGGTTGTAACTAGCACATACTTTCAGCAGGTCAGCCCAGTCAACAGGCTGTGCTTGCAATGTGGTATTAGGTTATTAGGTCAAAAATCCATCTAAGAAGCTCTTCCAATACCATCACCAACCTGTCACATCCTTCAACCAGGTGAGATTCAAACCCTTATCCTGCAGCCTGCCAGTGGCAGGTCTCACCAATGCACCTGCATATGTTTCTTAGTATCAGTTCTCATGGTTTCATGTTAAGGTGTTTATTGAACAGTTTGTTGGAGAAAAGCAGGTATACAATGTGTAGAAAATCATTTAGCGTATATGTAGTGCATAGATGCTGAAACCATGCGTAAATGTTTCCTAAATAAGCATTATGTTGATACACTCAATGGAAACTAGACAGAACTTGATGGAATCTTGACGGAAAGTAGAGGAACAATACCAAAATCTGATAAAAGTTAATTTTTCACTGGTCTGTCTATGATTTTTTGTTCCTTTTTGCACAGCTGTTCAAAAGTGCATGTCAAATAAGCGCTTGGGTGGTGTAATCGGGAAGTATGATATTTTACTAGGATTCAACTGTGTAGTTTTGTTAGCTAACGGACTTGTCACTTGTTTGATTAATTACTCTAACTCTATAATGCCCTTTGCTTAAGCAACAAACACACCAACAGTTGGACAAGTTATTTTTTTCTTATAACTTTCCTCTGAATTTTAGAGGTACAACTCCCTCCTATGATGAGAATTAAAACTCTTTTAGGTTATGCTTTTAACTGGAAAGAAAAAAAGGTAAATTTAAGACTAAATTACTTAAAAGGAAGCAGAAAATAACAACTCATAGGTGGTTATTACTGAAAATTAAGTACATATGTTTGATTATCAGGAATCCCTCCTAAAATAGTTTTAGCACACAGACCAAATCACTATTTTTAGAATGAGAATCACAATTGCAGATGTATGATAATTGTCAATGAAGGAATAACAAAACACCTAAAAATAGTTACCATTTGCACCGAAAATGATAACACAAAACCATAGCAGCACACAGATTCCAAGATTCTTTATTTTAGAATGTTCAAAATTGCAGAGTTCACAGACTTACAGTCATTCTTTAATTAAAAATTATACTTGAAAAATCCCAGAGAGAGTACTCTGTGTCTTTAATTACATATATATACTTTAAAAAGTAACTGAAAACCTCTGATAATAAAATGTTCTTGAGCATATGAAAAGACCCCACAAAATTTATGGGGTTTTTAACATTCAACAATTTCAAGAAGCTTAAACATTTGGTTGAGATGGAACACCATCAACGTCAACACTATCCTTAGTCTTCTATGGCAACTGGGGCGTTTGTGTATTGTACTTTGCTCTATATGCTCGAAACGCCTTTATGATAGGGCCTAGCTCATTATGTTTTGGAATGATCACATTGTCGGTTTGCAGCCTCCACAAGGCTTTATTGCCTCCAATTTGTTTTGGTTTGGTTCAATGCAGTGTTCCAAGACACTTGCCTCGGACTTGACATGTCGATTTTTGACTTAGACTCGGAGCCCAGACTCGGCATAGACTCAACAAATTGAAAAACCCAAGAAATTCAGAGATTTTTTAAGGATTTTGAAATGTACCTGACCTCGTTTGACAGTGAATAAAGAACTCCAGGCAAATTTGAAAAGTCACTCAATCGAAAATCAGAGTAAGTAGAAGTAGCAAACGAGTATCACATTTGCTATAACAGTTGTTTGCATACATAAATCTTGAGATCAAACACCCAGAATATCAATAAAGACAGAACAACCTCTGAAATATATATGTATATAGGTATATATGCATTCAGATGAAACATTCATGACATAAGAAACACTGCCTGAGAGTGGATTCTCTCCATACTGCTGCAGTATGTATAAATCCGTTACTAACTCGAGCTACACACGGGCCAATCCCAAACACAGATTGAAGTGACTCTTATAGCCAGAATTCATCAGAATATAAGATGTCGCTTGTCATAGTCTCAATAATATCATAGAATAATTACGACTGGATCGGAGGATTTCTGTAGAGCCCGATTGGGCACAAGATAGCAGATGCGATTTCCTTGTTCTTTCAGCTGCCGACACTCTTCGATATGAACCTGATATAGACTACCGCTATCCTCTTGTTCCCCAATGCGTATGGCTAGAGCCAAGGGCTCGGCTTGAACGCTTGGTATTTGCCTCCTCAGAAGACTACCATCTGCAGACAAGAATGATATGAGATGAGTGAGACTTGAATGGGAATGGTTGGACAACAAACACGAATCCGCCCAGGGAGAGACTACACACCCCTGAGGACTCCGACTGAGCAGCTACGCCCTCTAGTCAATCAAGTAGAGATAATCTCCAAATTCGTGATAATTAGATAAAGGATTGAGACTCCTATTAATATTCAATAACCTGCCAACACCAATGCATGTCGGCCAGAAGTAAACCAAATTCAAATATGAAATTGGCACCTCAATGAGGTCAGCCCAGAATTACATTATTTATTTATTTATTATTATCTTTATTATTATTTTATTTAGTGTTTAAAAACACTATTCTTCCAAATCATGTCGGCCTAGCTTACTTTAAATTTGGGACATTACAGTCCCCGCCTCCAGACTGTTGCTTGTCCTCAAGCAACTACAAGCCAATGCTGAGTCACTCAACACGAGGTGAAAAGATATGATCCTGGGAACATGACCACATGTACCAATCTTCCGCTACTCCCCTCTGATATAAGCATCATCAGACCCATAATTGTGATGCAACTCATTTGGATCCCATTGAAAGAGAAAATCCGTCATAGCAATGCCTAGATCCCAATTCGTCACTCCATTGTATCCAGCAACTATGAGAGGGTAGATGGATTTAGAATGGCTATCAATACCAACAATCTCCTTGTCCTGGAGAGTCGCTTCATAGATGTGTGAATCTGTTGTGAGGGGTATATAAAAAGGCATACCAGTCCACTTTGGGTTGTTGATACAGCTCAGAACAGCGCCCCAAAATCTAAAAATGATAATACAAAGGGTGTCGTGAATTACTGGCGATGACAGTGCCTCAGCATGACACCTCCTTCCAATAAGGACATGATGACACGTGACTCTCCAAGTTTCCCCAACAACCACTGTCCACAAGGTATTGTTGAGGACATCCATGTGTGGCATTGTAGGACAATTCTCCGTCATCAAGACATAACGTAAGGGCCATACACCATAGTTCAGCTGAGGCACAAACATTGGCAACTCAAAGCCAAGCATGATGACACTAACCTTACACCTGAGTTTATAAAACAGCTGCAACTTCATTCCTCCTATGATCCAATCAACAACAAACCCCTGTTTGATATGTGCCATGAGTCCCCAAGGTGGGGCAGCCTGATGCCTCACCATAGAGTTCCCAAGATGATGGTTTTGTAACTTATCACAAGTAGACTTTTCAAGCACTCCATGAAGGATTAAAGTCCAACCCGAGTTTGCTCCATCCCTAGCTTCATTCACGCATGAAGGCATAATGCTAGTGGCTGGTCCACTAAGTGTGTGCTTCATCACACCATGTATGTGGCGAACCTTCGGATGACTCACATAAAATAGGATATTTGAACAAACAAAAAATCCTGATTCATTCCTCAGATCCGATTGCTTCACTTGCTTGGCTGCCGTACGCGGCTCCTTCTTCATATTCCACATGCCTCGCATCTCCTTTGCCTTCTTCACGCTAGGGCCTATTGAATTTTCATCTAAGGTAATGTTGATCATAGGAAGAATCCTCCCTCTTTGATTCTCATGTGTAAATTCCACCAATATCTGATTACACACGAATGAGGGATTGTTGTTCCCAAACAAACATTTAGGACCGCTAACATACCCTGTCATAGGTCCTTCAATCACTTCCTTGCAAATTCCCTCAATGTTGATCCCTTTGGCTGTCACAACATGATATAGTGCAGGTATGAGTCTCCTAACCACTCCTACCTCGTGCTCTTGCATGGGATTCACCTCGATCTCAAACACCTTGTCCTTGTCCTTGATCACATGTAGGTATACCGCTGAGTTCTTCAATCCTTCACATCTTCAAGGATGCTGCTCATCCCCCCTTGTCCTGTGACTACACTTTGTATGAATGTTTCAAGAACACTCCTTGTGCCATCTGACTTAAACAAGGTTTGAACCTCCTCATCCAATGTCACCCCCAAGTGAATCTTCCAATCACCTTCCAAACTGTGCAAAAACATCGAACTAGTCCAATGCAAGTCAAAATCTGAAATGATTTCATACCTCGTGATAGGGCCGTCTTGATTTTCATGTGTGCCAACTACTGTCTCTCCCATGTTGGATCCTTCGGATTCATCTTCTATGGACTCTCCTTGAGTCATCTTCATGTTGCCACTCCCCATGGGTGCAATCTTTGTAGGAAGCTGGTATCCCGCTGTGTGTATGGAAACTAGTGCCATGTTTACTTTAACCCAATGCCCATCTGTCTCCTCTCTTCTATCCCTCATTGCAGCATAGTACATCTTGCCCATGGTGAAAAGATGATCCCTATCCGCAAGCGTATATAGGTAGCTGGTCTTAACTCCCATCCAAGCCTCCTTAAGTTCATGCAGTTCCTTGAAATCATCATGTTTACCTAAAATCTTCCAACATAGTGCTGATATCAGCCTATGAATATGCTCGAAGTGATGTAGAGTCAACCCAGCCATACCTTTATTGACCTTCAATTGACTTTCCAACGGGTGTGCACCCATACTCTCTTGTCTTTCCATTTCAGCCTCCTCGTTCGCTTTTCCTTCACAATACTCATCATATAGTCATACTCTATCAAGGGGGAGTCATACTGGGTATGGTTTTCAGTTCTAGTGCTCTTATGCACCTCCTTCGTTCGTCCCTTCAAGACTGTACGGACCTCCTGTGTGGCAGCATTGTCATCACAGTGCCCAAAGCAGTGTGTAGAATCTTCAACTATCTGCACCTTCATAACTTTGATATCCTCACCTTCCTTAAGACTTCGCAATGTCAATTCAATCTCAACCAACTCTCTAGGCTCATCAACATGTGCATAGGCAACTTTTGTTAAATGATGCAATGG
Organism: Sequoia sempervirens; assembly: GCA_007258455.2. Classification (NCBI taxonomy): domain Eukaryota; kingdom Viridiplantae; phylum Streptophyta; class Pinopsida; order Cupressales; family Cupressaceae; genus Sequoia; species Sequoia sempervirens. The sequence goes on from VDFB02340807.1 coordinate 44,465, forward strand.
GAATAAAGGAATATCAAGTGAACTCATAGCTCCTTGATGTGAACCCAATATGATTGGTTTGGTATCCACATTGAACCTCAGTTGTTCCTCCAAATTTTGTTTCCCATAAGCACTTAATTCCTCTTTGTTTTCATCACAACTTGAGTCTATGGCATCCCTTACTTCTTGTTTCTTAACATGGAAAATCTTCTCTATATCATCCTCATGACATTCTTCTATCTCAAGGTTAGAATCATCCATAAACTTAGTCATTGTACCTTATAGTGATGTCCTTCTGTTCTTCTTTGTCTTGGGCCTCCAAATAGCATTCGGAAGTGTCATCAAGTAACTCTTGTGTCTTGATGGGGCAAGTTTCTTCCTTATCCGTAGGATACTCTTCTATCTCAAAACCATGTGTAGATGAAGAATAACGGCTCAAAATCAAAATCTCAGAATCATCATAGCTCATGGTGGTGACTGTTTGTTCCTTGGAAGTGATGTCACGTGACTCTCGTGCCTCAACGGAAAAATGTTCTCCCTCATACCCCATGGTGGTGCTTGTTTGTTCATCTACCTTACAATCATGTATAGATGAAGAATCCTGGTTCAAAATTACAACTTCAAGATCTTCATACCTGTCCACTTGTCCTTCCTCATGAGACTGTTCTTCAGATGTTGGTACTTTGGTGCTACTAGTCTCTTTGTCCACGAAAGGTCTCAACTTCTCCTCGAATTGTTTGAACACCCTATTGATCAACTCAAAAGAAGTTGTAGATATATTTTGTCCTTTCAACATTAGCAACATGGATACAAGATCTTGGGGAATAGTATCATACTTCTCCATGATTTGAATCATAATAGTTTGCATATAAGAGGAGACATCTTCATCATAATCATTAATTTGTTTGATGAAATAATAAAGCATTCGCTCAATAAGTACATCACACTCTAGATCTACCAAAAGACAGGAAGATTTGATTTTTGTCATTACCTCCATCATTCGAATCCTCCTATCAAGTGAAGTACCTTGGTCCTCACAAAAATTCTCTATGATCAGTTCTAGAACCTCCTTCATTATGTCGTCTTCATAGGGGACCTCTAGAGCTTTCATCCTTGTAATCTCACTCAGACAACTGGGCAACCAACAATCTCACCTCTTCATCCTCGTGATCCATCAGTATGGGTTTGGGCAAGTAATTCACTGTTGAGGTCATTGCTATTTGTATCCGTTGAGACGGTACTTGATCTATCCTCCGTAGGCAAGTCTCCAATTCCTTCAGGGTTCCATGAAGTGCGTATTTTGCTTGAGATGGACATTTAAGTTGTTCCCCTCATCGACAAAGCCTTAGGCCCAAATCTTCTTTTTCTTTTTCTACTCCCTGTTTTCTGAGTGCTTCCCATGCATAATCCATGATTTCTTTTAACATGTAAACCCATTGGCTAGCAGAATCATAGCTCTGATACCACTAAAATGTACCTGACCTGGTTTGACAGTGAATAAAGAACTCCAGGCAAATTTGAAAAGTCACTCAATCGAAAATTAGAGTAAGTAGAAGTAGCAAACGAGTATCACATTTGCTGTAACAGTTGTTTGCATACATAAATCTTGAGATCAAACACCCAAAATATCGATAAAGACAGAACAACCTCTTAAATATATATGTATATAGGTATATATGCATTCAGATGAAACATTCATGACATAAGAAACACTGCTTGAGAGTGGATTCTCTCCATACTGCTGCAGTATGTATAAATCCGTTACTAACTCGAGCTACACACGGGCCAATCCCAAACACAGATTGAAGTGACTCTTACAACCAAAATTCATCAGAATATAAGATGTCGCTTGTCATAGTCTCAATAATATCATAGAATAATTACGACTGGATCGTAGGATTTCTGTAGAGCCCGATTGGGCACAAGATAGCAAATGCGATTTCCTTGTTCTTCCAGCTGCCGACACTCTTCGATATGAACCTGATATAGACTACCGCTATCCTCTTGTTCCCCAATGCGTATGGCTAGAGCCAGGGGCTCGGCCGGAACGCCTGGTGTTTGCCTCCTCAGAAGACTACCATCTGCAGACAAGAATGATATGAGATGAGTGAGACTTGAATGGGAATGGTTGGACAACAAACACGAATTCGCCCAGGGAGAGACTACGCACCCCTGAGGACTCCGACTGAGCAGCTACGCCCTCTAGTCAACCAAGTAGAGATAATCTCCAGATTCGTGATAATTAGATAAAGGATTGAGACTCCTATTAATACTCAATAACCTGCCAACACCAATGCATGTCGGCCAGAAGTAAACCAAATTCAAATATGAAATTGGCACCTCAATGAGGTCGGCCCAGAATTACATTATTTATTTATTTATTATTATCTTTTATTATTATTTTATTTAGTGTTTAAAAACACTATTCTTCCAAATCATGTCGGCCCGACTTACTTTAAATTTGGGACATTACAGATTTTAAACTTGTCTCATGCACCCTTAAATAAATAAACCTTAAATACACAATAACCTCACCAAATAGAAACTACTTTGATCCCATACACAAACATACATTGATCACATAAGTATAAATGCAAATTTTAGCTGAAGGAAATAATAGTAGTAAGACAATTAGATATATAAATGTTGTCAAATGTATACAATACTCATGGAATATGAAATCCATGACATCAAAAGTTCCAAACAAATATCAAAACAAAAGCTACAAGTCTATGGCTTAGAGGAGCTTGCATCACTTAGCATCAACACTCCTACATAGGCATCTAAGATAGGTCCTAGATGATGGTGCAGCCATCATCTTTGCCTATTTCTTAGACTTAGTGGCACCCAAACCAACATCCAAGGTGTCTACTTGTGCTCTATCCTCCTCTGCCATGGTTACTACCTCTGCCTCTCGATCCACCTGGTCAACCCAATCAATGTCTTCATCACTAAAGATAGGATCCTTAGCCTCAATGATCCAATCTGATTGTGGATCAACCTCCTCTAACGTGATGGGTGACAAGTCAGTGCCCAATATTTGTTATGGCGAAGGCGAAGGTTGTAATGAACATAAACTAGATCATTCAACCTCTGCACTGACAATCTGCTGCACTTCTTGGAGTGTATGTGCTCAAGCGTACTCAAATTGTGCTCACAACCTAAAGCACTACATGGTTGGCTCAACCCTCAAACCACAATCCTTTGAAGATTTGGTACTTTAGCACCAAATCTCTCCCATCATGCATCTGAGATGAGAAAAAGAAAAAAATCAATCTCATTGTCCAACTTTAAGTTTCAATATTTAATGGTAATATAAAAAAAGGAAAAGTGTTCATTTTTAAACTACTATTGTGCCCTTAATAAATTTTTACTTGGTTGCAATGTCGATCGAGTAGCCTTGCATATATCTCATGCAAAGAGATCTCCTTGTGAAAGTCTGAAAATCTCAATCTCGGTGACTATTTGTGCTCCAACGCAAGAATCAGAGATCCGCTCGATGACTGTGTAGAGCCCACTCAAAACCTTCTCATCTGCCTTGAATTCAAGGCGGAATTGGAATGCCAGATTGAGAAAATATGCTGCTGTGTGTGGGGGCTTGTGAAGCTGGAGGTGCCATCGTCTATCAATGATCTCCCAAATGGGGTGATACCTATCATAAACTCCCCCATAAATGGATCTAATGGCCTCTTTGGCCCTATCCATGCCCTCATATATGTAGCCCATTGTGGGCTTCTCCCCATCAACAACTCATAATAGAACCACTAAAGGTTCTATGAACTACAATTATTATGAAACATTAGCATAAGTAAGAGTCAACAAAAATAAGCGAATAAAAAAAAAATAAGAATGAAAATATAATGTAGAATTAGTAAACTAATTACTAATTACATCTACCTTTATGTTCTCCATAGTAGGTAGCCAAAAGTCTTGCTCATCAAAAATCCAATTTGACACTTCTTCCCTTGCATTTGTCTTAGCATATGATGAGAAAGTCTACTCCTCACTAACTAATATGCGCCTCAAAGCTCCCTTTAATTGCAGCAAGGATTGTAGTGTGATGCAATTGGTAGCAAAGCGGGTTATCCCAGGGCAATCCAACTCCTTTTGCCTTGTGTATTGCCTCATTAGGTTGAGGACCCATGTGTGATTATATGAATTTACAAATATTTTTTGTGGTCTCCACATATGCTTTGATCCATGCAATCTTGCCAAGATCCTCCAATATGAGGTCAAGGCAATGAGTGGCACAAGGTGTCCAAAACAATGATGGGGGCCTATCCATCAGTAGTCCACTTGCAACAACATAATTTGCTGCATTATCTATAACTACTTGCACCACATTCTCCTCCTCTACATCAGCCAAGACTCCCTCCAAAGCCTCACAAAGGAATTCAACATTTTTGGTGTTCCTGGATGCATCAATAGATTTGATGAACACATTGCCACCTAAAAGAGAAACAAAATCAATGATTCAATAAAACATAAACTAAAATTTTTGATTGTTACTCACTAAATCAATGCATATTAGGAAGTAAAATCACCTGAGGAAGAAACAAGAAAATTGAGCAATGTTTTTTTTCTTCTATCGGTCCAACCATAGGTCATGATGGTGCAACCCTTCATCCATATGTGTTGCTGCTCCTCTATTGTGGCTTTCACATCAGCCACCTTTTGTGACAAAATGGGGCCCCTTATCTCCTCATCATTAGGGGCTTTGAACCTCGTCCCAAAAACTATAATGGCATCAACCATGTTTTGCCAATAAGGAGACCTAACACAAATAAATTGAATAAAATAAGTATTGTAAAATGGAGAATTTAAATTTGAATTCAACATAGCTCTAAAAATAAAAATTCAAGAGACAAAGAATCAACTATCAAGTTATATATTTTAAAACAAAACAAAAAGAAGAATTACCTGGCTGCATGGAAAGGAATATTGCAATAGAACCAAAAGTCTCCAATTGCACTTTTGGTTGCATCATGTTTATCTTTGTTCCAACCCATGCTCTCAAGTGACGGTTGGGAACCCGGAGTAGTGTGTGGAAAAATATATGAATCCAACCAAGATGCACAAACTCTAGGCCCAATGTTGGCACTGCCACTACCACTGCCGCTAGCACTACCAATAGCCGAAGATGGAGGAAATGGAGGCATGGAAGAAGAAGTATCTCCAACTCCACCAATGGCTGCCATCTCCTCTCTTTGCCTCTTTTTTAATTCTTTTTGCTGCTCAAAGGTTTCCAATTGAACTTGCACTTCACGCATAACCTCATGAGGGATTTTTGGGCATGGATTAGCATCTCAACCTCGTATATGTGTAAGGTGGTATTTCAATCTATTAATGCCTCCCCCATGCATAGTTGTTTTGCAATGAAAACATGTTACCTCTCCTTTCTTTTTTTGTCCAAGGGTAATAAGGGCATGTTTCCAACAAGGGTCCTTTCTAGTTTGAGACATTGTGAATTTGTGATAGAGACAATTTATAAATATAAACAATGTTGCAATAACACATAAATAGAAAAAAATAAACATTCAAAGTTTATAATTAAGCTAATATTAAAAAACCTAGGGTTTGCAACTATAGAACTATTTTTTTACAATAACACTTAGGGTTTGTACAACAAAAAACTTAACACACGTAGGGTTTGTTCTTTGTTTCACTAAAACAAAATAGAAAAAAAATTAAAAAAATAAAGAAGAGATTAAATTTTGGTTTTAAAAAAAAAAAAACTTCAAAATTCAAACTTACCTCTTAAATCTTCCTTGAAATTGATGGAGAGCTCTTTCTAATCCTTTGAAGACTCCTCTAAATGCACCAAGAGTACCTACAAACCTTCTCAAATATGACTCAACCATCGGTTTTTGCTCAATCTCCTTGCTGGTTTTTCTTTACTACAAATAAATTTTGGCTCTAATCTCTCTTTTTTCTTTCTTCCTGTTAGTGTTTTGTAGCAGCGGGAGATATTTTCTCTCAAATAAAATTAATTTAAGGCAGGTCAGCCTTCACATTATAAACAAAGATTGTATTTTTCTAGGTCGGCCCTAGAAAGGAGGTCGCCTAGCTTGGTATTTAAAGGGGATAGAGTCCTCTCATTTTATCATCAATTCAATTCGATTCGAAGTTCGAATTTCTTCAGCAGCAAGTCTATTTTCTAAGCAGCAGATTAGCATCAAGGAGAAGAGTCAAATATTTTGTGTATTCAAGAAATCGCACTATATACAAGTGCAGATCCATTGTATTAGACTCGGCCTTTTCTAGGGCCTGATTTTGTGTGCAATTTCTGCACTTATTCTTCTGATTTATAAGAGAATATTTTGCTGGGTTTTTCTCCCTCAAGTAGGAAGGTTTTCCCAGGGTAAAATATTGTGTTCATCATTCTATGTGTTGTATTTTCTACTTATTTGCATTTGTGATCTGAAAACTAACATGGTATCAAAGCGGATTTAGAAAAGATCTGATCAGATTTTTCTAAGCATTCTTCATTGAATATCATTCCCATTCGGACCAGACCTAAGGGCAAATCTTGAAGGTGAACTAGGGCAGACCTTGAAGGCAAATTATTGCAGATCTAAGGAGGTGAATTATTGCAGACCTAAGGGCAGATCTTGAAAGCGATTGAAGGCGAATTATTGTAGACCTAAGGGCAAACTTTGAAGGTGAATTTGTGCAGATCTAAAAATCAGATATTTGGAGGAGCAAATCTACAGCAGAAACCTGGGGTTCTCAGAAAAAGAAGATGGTGACCAGTGTCAAGGTAGAAGATAGGCTTGATGGAGCTTCAAACTTTAACTCTTGGAAATTCAAGGTACTCATTGCATTAGAGGAGAATGATCTTCTAGAATTCATAGAAAATGACATGCCTGAGCTGTCTGAAGACACAAAGAAAATCCAGTGGAAGAAAAATGGCATGAAGGCTAGAAAGATCATGATAGACTCCATGATGGATCACCTAGTACCGATCATCTCCAAGATGAAGACAGCTAAAGAAATGTTTGATACTCTAAAAGGATTGTATGAGATCAACAATACCAGTACAGCCCTTGCTTTGAGACAACAACTTCATCATGTAAAAATGGCTAAAGAAGATTCAGTCATCTCATTCTTTATGAAGATTTTTGATTTGAGAGATCAGTTGAGCACTATTGGGGATATAATTGTAGACAAAGATCTTATTATGTTGGCACTAAATGGTCTTCCCCAATCTTGGGAACCTTTTATTCATAGCATCAGTGGGAGATCCAAGTTGCCCAAGTTTGATCGTCTTCGAGTTGACTATATTCAAGAAGAAACCAGATTGGCAGCAAGAGGAATTGGGCGAAACTCTCATGATGTAGAAAATCAAGTTCTTGTTGCACATACTACTAGAGAAAGAGGCAAAGGAAGAAAGAGGAATAGAGACAAAAAATCAAATTTTGTTGCAGAATCAAAAAAGAAGGATCTCTCTCATATTCAGTGTTACAGGTGTGACAAGTATGGACACTATGCTTGAGATTGCACATTAAAGTCAACGCAACATGTTTCTACTACAAAAATTAACATAGAGACATCTCAGAAGGAGCCAAGTTCTAAAGTCGATTCAGAAGGTTTCCTATTCATCTCCGCTCTTTCAGGTAATATACAATCTGACAGTGATACTTGGTTGATAGATAGTGGTGCTTCACGTCACATCACAGGCTACAAAGAGCATCTTATAGACTTAGTAGAGAAAGAGTCTAACTTACAAGTGATAATTGGAGATGATGCTAGCTATGTCGTAAAGGGAGCTGGGGCCACTTCCTTCCAGCTAGATTCAGGTATCCCTCTTCATTTGAGTGATGTATTATTCATACCTGGGATCAAAAGGAACCTTGTCTCCATTTTAGCCTTGGAGGACAAAGGGTACAAGGTTGCCTTCTCTGAAGGAAAGGTTCTTGCATGGTCGAAGAACTCCAGCTTAAATTTAGCTTGTGTGATCGGCATTCGTCAGGAGAACCTATACAAATTGTCATTGCGATCAGTTACTTCGAAGAGGAGGAAATGACATTCAGAGGGAGTCTGACAAACCAACAGGGGCAATCTTGGACGAGGAGGTCAGGAGGTTGATGCGGGTACGTGGAGCTCCAGAGGGAGTCACGGCATCATGAAGATTTGTTGTAAGGTATATTTCTCTGAGACGGAGAAATATGAGGTGAAAGCCCTTATAGTGTATATTTCTCTGAGACGGAGAAATATGAGGTGAAAGCCCTTGTAGTGTATATTTCTCTGAGACGGAGAAATATGAGGTGAAAGCCCTTGTAGTGTATATTTCTCTAAGACGGAGAAATATGAGGTGAAAGCCCTTGTACATCTCTAAGACTGAGATGTGTTTTTCCACTAATGGGTGTAGCCATTGTGGACGTCATGTTGAGAGACTCCACGACGAGCCCTTGTACATCTCTGAGATTGAGATGTGTTTTTCCACAAATGGGTGTAGCCATTGTGGATGTCATGTTGAGAAACTCCATGACGAGCCTTTATTCATCTCTGAGACTAAGATGTGTTTTTCCACAAATGGGTGTAGCCATTGTGGGCATCATGTTGAGAGACTCCATGACGAGGATATTTGAAAATACCTCCCTAGCTAAGAGGGAGTGTTAGTGTTTTGTAGTAGCAGGAGATATTTTCTCTCAAATAAAACTAATTTAAGCCATGTTGGCCTTCACATTATAAACAAAGATTGTATTTTTCTAGGCCGGCCCTAGAAAGGAGGTCACCTAGCTTGGTATTTAAAAGGGATAGAATCCTCTCATTTTAACATCAATTCAATTCCATTCCAAGTTCGAATTTCTTCAGCAGTAGGTCTATTTTCTAAGCAGGAGATTAGCATCAAGGAGAAGGGTCAAATATTTTGTGTATTCAAGAAATCGCACTATAGACAAGTGCAAATCCATTGTATTAGACTCGGCCTTTTCTAGGGCCTGATTTTGTGTGCAATTTCTGTACTTATTCTTCTGATTTATAAGAGAATATTTTGCTAGATTTTTCTCCCTCAAGTAGGAGGGTTTTCCCAGGGTAAAATACTGTGTTCATCATTCTATGTGTTGTATTTTTTGCTTATTTGCATTTATGATCTAAAAACTAACACTTCCTTGGCTTGAAAATGAAATTAAGTGTCTTTTGGAGTCAAGGAGGCAAATATAAAACCAAAAAGTGCAACTTAAAATGCCTTTATGTGTTTTTTTTTATGTTTTTGCTTTACTTAGCCGCGACCGAGTCATGGGCTCGGGACTCGCCCAGAACCAGCAAGTCTAGCAAGTACTTGGAGCCCGAGTCTCCCAGACTTGTCGAGCATGGCTTGGCTCACAACTTGCCGAGCTTGGGTGATTCTTGGATCATTGGTTCAATGAGCTATAAGGTAACCTATGCCTTCATTAAGAGCCACATTGATTGTGCTTAACTTCTCCAAGTTGTCAATGTAGAAAGACTGAGTATTAAGCAATTCTTTAATCTTCGCCTTTAGTTTATCTATGCTAGCCTAGGCTTTTGTAACTTGAGGGATCGATTGGTCATTCAAGCTGATAGATAAAAGGCTCCCTTGGATGTCCGCTTTGACCTGTTCACACTCTTTCAACAACTTATTCTACTCTTGAATATTTTTCCTGAGTGCAATTATCTTCCACTCAATGTTTTTCTTCCAAATGATATACATATTATCACCCGAGCTGGTTATAATTTGCTCGACCACTAACCTGCCTGCTCCTAGGTCTATCATTTCTTTCAGGTTCTTATCAACCTTAAGCCAATTTGTTTCCTGTGATTTAGAAGCCAAGATATCATCATCAATCTCTTTCCTTCTATCTTTTAGATTATTTAATATTTTGTTGGCTTCCTCAACAAATTTAACAACTTTATTTGAAATTTTAGTGGCCCAATCTTCAATTTCTTGGCTGTTGCATTTATGTTTTTGCACCTTTTCAATTACAACATTACTACTCACAGAACTTGGATCAAAGGATGAATCGATTTACCCTCCAGGCTGAACCGAAGTATCCACAATGGATTTCAAATAGGTGGTTAGGAGTTTCACCTACTGTTTGAGCTCCACCTTGGATTTCTTATCTTTTTCAGTCCACTCTACAAGTCTGGCAGTCGATACTTGAAAGTTGTGAACATCACCATCTTGAGAAGAGGGCCCCGAGTGAACTTTGGTGATGTTGAAATCCTTTTTCGTTGCTTGGCTAGCATCCTTTTGTGCAGAGGGATGAGCAATTTCTACATATAAACCTCCAGATGTAGTATTTGTCATCAATCTTGAGGTAGCTTTCAATTTTTTAGGATGTGGAGTCCGTTGCAATAGATTTGAAACAACATCATCCTCTGGTAGACTCAATTCCACAATTTTCTTCTTGGATTAGGTTTGTTGTAGCTAGATCGTTGGAGTAGCAGGAGGAACATTGGGTGTGAATTACAAGGACCTATTTATAGGAGGAGTGTCTTGAGCCAACACATTGGGTGATACTAGAGGAGATGGGTTGTGGATAGGTTGCAGAGGGGAAAGTGGAATGCTCCCTTTTGAAGAGGATGATGATACTTCCACAATTACCTCTTCCACTGCTTCCAAAGTTCTCTTTCCTTTCCCTTTCGAAGCGTCCTCACAGGTCTTTTCTTGTCTCCCCTTAGGAGGCTCTTCTCCATCTCCCCCTCCAGCTGATTGTGATGTGTTGTGACCTTTTTCACACATCGCCCCATTGCAAATGGGGACCCCCTAATTTTGGCTTTGCTTTTCGGTCATTTTGTTGTTGTCTCTCTTTTCTACTATCTGTCTTTTCGGGACATGCCCACCAATGAGTTTAAACGTGAAATTGGCCAAGTCTGAAAATTAGGGTTTCCATCTTTCCAGCCAACTTGAGGTCAAATGAAGTAAGTGAATTGAGACTTGAGACTAACATTGATGTTAGTATCCTTCCAGCAAGTTTTCACAGAAATTTCATCAGATTCTGATTACTTTCTATTTTTAGCAAGTGTGCAATTACAGGCAATCCTTAAGCATTTTTGAGATTCTGACAATCACACTGCGTCCAGAGCACATCAAGCTACTCATAGGTTAAATTTGAACTAAAACGGACAACTTGCTATTTTTAGCAGTTCTACCTTCGGAGGCAATTTTCAGGGCTTAGATGCAAAGTTTTTCAACGCATGTCTGGAGATTCCTTGTGGGTTTTTCGAGACCTTCGCAGTGATATGACATGCAAAACGAGATGACAACTTTTAGCATTCAGCCTTCAGAGGCCGATATTAGGGTTTGTATGTAGATTTTCTCAGCGCATGTCGGCATATTCTTTCTGGGTTTTCAAAGAGCTTCGCAATGGTGTAACATGCAAGTGGAACCGATCACTTTTCAGGAACTTACTATTTTTAGCCAGTGCTTGCATGTTGAAGATTTTTCTGGGTTTTTCGAAATTTTTCGAGCAGTATGACATGCAAAATCATCCGGTGGCCGGACGGTCACTTCTTCGGCCACTTTCTATTTTTAGCAGGTACCACTTAGACAGCTACTTAGCATTTCAAAATTGAAACGAGGTCAAACGGAGCTCATCTAAGGAACATGCATAAAATTAGGGTTTCGAGCTTCAGAGCTAAAAATGAGGAATCAGACGTCAAGATGCCCAAAACTGAAGTGTCCACTACGATCAGCATCTTTCAGGGAGTCTGCTGGCAAAATTTGAAGACAATCGGAGCACTTACTATTTTTAGTAAGGCATTCTCGACACGGGCTATAAATAGAAAGTCGACCTCGGGCGCCAGTGCAGACAGGCAAGTTCACCAACAAGGAGCGCACTGTCCAAATTTCAAGTCAAACGGAGCTAGGGAAGTCTCAGAAATAAGCACTTACTATAAATAGTAAGTCACTTCAGAAGCAGCTATAAATAGCAGGCCGACATAAAATCTCAGCAGGTACAAGTCAAACATGTGATGAGGGATCCTTGGCGCGAATTTCAAGACAAACAGAGTTGCAGAGAATGAGAAATTAGATAATTGCTATTTTTAGCAGGCCGGGACAGAGAAATTAGGGTTTCCTAAAATCAAGGGCAGAACAAGACAGTCAAGCAAAAACAGCATCCAGCCACGACCACCACATTTCAGGCATTTAGCACGCAAAATTTGAAGGCATTATGAGCAATTGCTATTTTTAGTAAGCTGCTAAAAATAGCAAGTACAGACAGATATCAGGCATCAATGGCACAAACACATCCCGAGGTTCAGAACAAAGCAATATCAGGCTTTCTGGAGTCAAAAGTCAATCCAAAGCACAAAATTTGAAGAATTTTCTAAAAATAGCAAATTAGGGTTAGCATGATCAAGTCACCCTAAATTTGGCAAAAGGCACGAAATACATCAAGTTTGATAATTTTTCAAATCCGGCACCAAAACTTGCTATAAGAAGCTTGAAGGAGGTTGAAAATTTCTCAAAGTGTGTGAAATTGGAAGTGTGGCACCCCAAATGCGCCTAGGAGGTTGACAGGGATGAAAATTCACTAAGGCACAAAAACTTGAAGCTTGACCCTCCAAATGCGCCCTTGAGGAGGAGGAGGTAATGGAAATTTGACTAAGTCTGCTAAATTGGAAGTAGAAGGCCTCAAATGCGCCTTAGGTGATGAGTTGACCCTAAAAATTTCTAAGTCATGAAAATTTGATACTCCATGGGTAAAATGCGCCCTTGACTTGAGGAGGATGGTGAAAAATTTCTAAGGCACTTAAAATTTGAAGCACCACCTGCCAAATGTGCCCTTGGAGTGAAAGAGGTTGAAAAAGTTCTAAGGCGTGAAAAGTAAAAGCTTCATGGGTCAAATGCGCCCCTCCTTGAAGAGAAAGTGAAGGTAAAATTTTTCAAAGTAATTGAAATTTGAAGTAGCCCAGTGCAAAATGCGCCTTGAAATGAGAGGAAGTTGGAGAGTATTCTAAGTTTTTCAAATTCAAAGCACAACCCCCTTTGACTGCGCCTTTGACTTGTGGGGAGATAAAAAAATATTCTAAGTCATTTCAAATGAAAGCAACCCCATTGATTTGCGCCCATGCAAAGAGGAAGAGTCAAAGCAAAGACAAGGCATGTGCATGAAGAAATAGACAAGTGGCATTGAGACCTTTTAAATGCGCCAAATGAAGACAAAAGGAGCTTCCAACGCCTTGGGAGTGGGCCCATCTCAGCATGTATGTGTCCAAAAAGGTTGGAAGAAGAATGCGCGCCCATGCTGGAAGGGAGTCAAAAGGGGGTCAAAGATAAAAAGGTGTTTATCCTTTAGCAAGTGAAAAATGCGCCCTCACTTCAGCAAGAAAAGGACAAGTTTTTTTTAGCTAGTATAAAATGCGCCCAAGCTAGGGTCAAAAGGTCAAAGGCGTTTGAATAAGTCTCATCCTTCATCATGGGCTAAATGCGCCCAAGACACAGGGGTGGCGTTTGAAATTTTATCCTCTTCCTAGTGTGAAATGCGCCCAAATGAGGGCATTTGAAGACATAACAAAGGAGCTCGTGGGTCACATGTTGGGCGTGGTAAAGATTATTCCTCCTACACATGCTAAAGGCGCTAAGTAAAGAATGAATGTTGAGTTGAAAAATATAAATGAAGGAGAGTTAAATATGTTGGGCGTGGAAATTTAGAAATATATCCCTCATGAAGTATCAAATGCGCCCAAGACATTAGGTCGTAAATAAAATATTCTCCATGATATGTGCTTTCAGGAAATTTTCTAAGTGAAGTTAATGAAATTTTCTCACCACGGCAAATTGAGTGAAGTCGAATAAAATTCCTAAGGCAAAATTTTCAAAATGATTTAAAAAATTTTATCTAAGACACAAAATATTTTCTTCCTTAAGAAAATATGCCTAGACGAGAAGGAGATAAAATTTTCCCGAAGCACGGATAAATTGCCAGTGATGAAGTCAGGGAACGCCAGTTGCACAGGTTGATAAAAAATTCAAGTCAGAGCAACAAAAATATTCACAGGAATGAAGAAATGGATTAAATTTGATGAAAATTATTTTTCTAAGGTCCAAAAATGCAAAAAATTAAATGAACCCGTTCATTGCATACCCATGGATTCAACGCGTTCTGAGAGAAATTTTCTTCTGGGTATTTAAGATTCTCGATGAGGAATGGATTTTAAAGTCTTCTACACTTTGTCGAGGCCTTCAGGGTGAATATTTTTGATGAGCACCAGGTTGGTGAATTTCCTAAGGGAAAATTTAAAAAATTTCTTAAGGGAAAATTTAAAAATTTTCTTAAGGGATAAAATGTGATAAAATTTGCCTTGGTGGATGAATTTGATGGTGATCGCCTAGATGATTTTTGATCAAATTCTTGATGAAAGGATTTCTTCTCGAGTCTGAGTTGGATGAAATGTCAGAGTGAAGTGCGCCAGGTAGAATGCAAGATGGGTTAGAAATTTGGCTAAGGCATGAAGAATCGTTAAGAATTTGAGGATGAAGCTGGCTAGTGAAGACAATGAACGCTTGGAAGTTAGAGCGCGAAAATCTTGGTAATTAAGTTGAATTTATATTATGAAATGTTCTAATCCTCTTCTCCTTGCTTGTTTTGCAGGAGAAATGTTGAAGCCAGAGCACGATGACTTGAAGTGGTGAAGCACGATGATATTACAATCTTCGGAGGAGGATAAAGTTTTGAGTTTCACATGAAGGAAGAAAAATTGCAAGAAATGGCTAAGCGTTGGAGTTTCTCCTCAAGAATCCAATGTGCACCCAACACAGTCAGACGGACGGCAAGCGGAAATGATCTAGTCCAAGACTGAAAAATCCTTCAAATTCAAGAATAGAAGTTCGAGCAAGGTTGAAGAACAACATCAAGAAGAAGATCAAGAGCAGTCGAACTCCAGATTCTATCAAATTTTATTATCTGAGGAGGCAATCTTAGAGACTCTTTTACCTTCCTCCAAGCGATCAACAGAATTGGCTGAACACGAAGATCGAGAATAGTGTGAACGCATTTCAAGGATGGAATCTTCTAGAAGGATGGTGGCCAGTAATGGCTCATTTATTACCCCTCTCCTTTGTGGCGGTTTTTAGGGAAAATCTTGTTTAGGGCTGAGGTGGCACGATCTGGGCCATCCAGCCAATTGTAATCTGAGCCGTCCGTTGGACTTGGCCAACTATAAAAGGGGGAGTCCCCCTTCATTTGATTTTCATGAGACAGTAGAATTAGAGTAGAAGTTAGAATAGAGGGACAAATTAGAAGTAGCTTAGTATAGATTGATAGAGTAGTTGAAGAAGAAGGAAAGTTTTTCCTTAAAACTTTGTAAGAAATTGTTGTGAACACTCTCCCAATAAAAAGAATTTTCATTGATGATGAATTTCGTCTTTTGTTGTGAGTAGCTAGCAAGGTTTCTTCGTCCTTCTGATTCAAGTAGTGACTTAAAGTAGAATAAGTTTCATTTCATGCAAGTAGTAGATAGTAATTGTGGAATGTGGTCTCCAATTTGAGCAAACTTCGTCTATCCATACCACTAGTGTGTTCGCTGATGGTGAATGCGCCTTGTGTGGTCAACTGGAATATCATGTACTTAACTTCGATCATGATTTGTATGTTTATATGCGTTGTTGTGATGGTATTTTCATGCTAAGTTGTGATCTGAACACCTCGAGCTACTCCTTTGAAGATTGCACCGGTTCTGTGGAGGCTGTCCGAAGCGAGGCAAAGCAGAGCCTGGTTGAAGCTTGTGAGAATTGATCGCCATGTCCCGCGCCTTAGAGTAAATTAGAGCCCTCTAAACCCTACCCCATTTCAATTCAGTACTTTCTGATTAAAATAGGAAACAAGAACTTCATAGACAAATCTTTCAAGTATTTGAATTCCTTTCTCCGCTGCCGAACAATTCCGTAAGTCCCCCTTGAAATACTAGCAAATCACATCGAGCCAACTGAGCCTATTCGCACTGAAAGAACCTTGGAGTTGAACGCACGAACTTTCTTGCAATCTTAGTGTGCGGAATACTTTGATCAAGAGAGAATAGGGTAGCCGTTGGCAACTTTATTCTGCGTTGGTGCGGTCACGAAAAACACATCAACATGATGTTGATGCTAAGAATGTAGTTTGAGGAGGGGAAGTGTGTTCCTGGCTCGTTTGTCTTGCTCTGGGGCCTTTGTTGCTCTTGTTGCTTTATGGCTCGATGGTTCAGCTGTTCTCTTGATAATCCACTCCTTTGTCCTCTTCAACACGATCACTGTTCTACCCTCAATGTTTGCAATCTCTCTGTTATTCCAGTTAATGGGAAGAATGAACATCATTTGAATGCAATCATAGTAAATTTGATCAACCAAGTCCAATTCATCATCCATTATTTCTAGGATATTCCAATTCAAATTATACAATTTGACTTGCTTCATTGACAATCTCATCCAATCCTTTTTTCTTACCTCAAATTCATTGTCGCAATCAGCCCAAAATTCTTCCAACTTAGGCACATGATAAAAGCCTGGTCCTAATTGCAAATTGTTTTAAACAAGATTTTTGCTATCAAAGGGAAAACAAGATTCAAAGAATTATTATAGTTTATATTTTACCATATCCCTTAAAATGTTAAGGGCATATGAGGAAGACCTGCATTGGTAGGAAGATAGACCAATGGGAAAGGAAACACTTGCTTTTTTCCTCTCCTTACGCCTTTTATTTAGCTCTCCAATTTGTCGACACACCTCAATCAGCACAAATCTATCATTGACATATTTTGGCAGTTTACACAAGAAGCCATCGTACCCACGAATTCTGATGTATGTGAATCTTTGGAATTGAATGAAGAAGCTCCCATATACATTAATTAACTGAACAGCTTCTAGGGAGATCCTAACACTGAAATCTCCTTGCAACTCTCTTACCACTAGCATGGCAAATGCATCATTCACCCACCCAAAATGTTTGTAGCTATTTTCAAGTTGGAGTAGGTAATAGTACTCATAGATTGAGGTGTCATCATTAAAATCACCTTCAATCCTCAACCCATGCTAGGCTCTTAAGCTTGCAATGGCGTAAAACAAATATGATGACATATAAAAATGTTTATTAACTCTAAATTGAGTTATTTGCTTGTGAATGTGCTCACTGATAATATCAGCCCAATCGATGAATTGTTTCCTATGGCAAACAATCACAATGAAAAAGTACATCCAAACCTCAAAGTTATGAGCATCCTCGTTGCCAATTAGCCTATGCAACAACACTATGATATCACCTATCTCGTTCACGAAATGTGACCCATGAAAGTTTTTTGGCAATTAGGATTTTCCCTTCTTTGGAATTGCCAACCACTGTTTCACAATCATGTTCTAACAATGGCTTTTCTTCTTTGCAAAATGTTGGTATGAAGTAGAGACATTCATATCTGCATATTCATTCTTGCGAGGTAATTTTAGCAACAAATGAAATTTGTCTTTGTCAAGCTTGGCGATGACCCTATTATCCTCCATCTTGACTTCGCTCGTCTAGGGGTCATAATGATTGATGCACTCTATCACTAAATCGGGGCACTAGATTGCGATAGGAAAACCAGCTCCCTGTAACAATCTGCTCTTCACTAACCTCTACATAACATGGGGTCGATTCTCCATATGCATTCTTTCCCAAAAAGCTTTTAAATTGACATGCCCTAATTTGGTGTCTCTGATTTCAGGGAGTGTGCTCTCCAAGTTAGAAAGATGCTCATATTCAAGGTACTTATACTTCATTTTATCAGGAACAAAATTACACAACACCTAGGCCAATTCACTGAACAAACAAATGGCTATATCCAAGGGAATTTTAATTTTGAGCAAAGAATTGTGAGTTTTGCAGATATTCATGAAAATTCTTCGCTTTTAGGGATTCCCCTTCTAAATAGACAGCAATGGAGGAATTATGTACCTTTAATCATGATTGGAGGATTTTGCACTGCAAATCCCGGGATTTGTTTAGGTTGCTTTGCGCTCACACCTGCAATTTACTCTTTTGTAATGTCCCCTTGTTAGACTTATCCTCTAAATATAAAAGCACAAGTTAGGACATATAATTTATTTTACCAACACACCATTTTATTAATGTAAATTACCTTGAAGACCTACTTACAACATGTATTATCAATTAAGCACATAATTCCTTGTTCATCATTTTAGATTGCACATCTTAAGAATAAGACAATTAAATGCATTATCATCTAAAACCATAAACTAGCATAATCAGATGTGACTTCTTACTCTTGATTGGAATAGATCTTTGCCTTGGCTCCTCTTTCCTAACCTCATTGGAGGAGGGATGCCTTACAGTGCCAAGGGCGCGTGACCAATCTCCAAGTAGATTCCCTTAAGGCTTATTACCATTTTGGGACATCCACCATGGGATCGAATTACTAGCCTTTCCCTCCACAACCATCCTCTCCCTATTGAGTGTTAGCGAAAGGGAGTTTGAGCCCGAAGTCTATTCTTCAAGGTAATGTCAAGATAGCTCATTAAGACACAATAATTGCTGCAAACATCATTATTACATAATCGTATGTAATATATATATATATATATATATATATATATAATTATCCCTAATTGATTGGCAATACTCACCTTTGCATGAACATGCATATCATCTATATTTATATGTATTTATTTTATATACATATATATAATAGCAAAATACACAATTGCATTAAATAATCATGATGAAGCTTATTAAGAGAGTAACAAATATAAATAAAAAAAATGTGTATATTTATATTCGTAGATAATAACCATAATAAACATACTACAAAAATAATTAATTTTGATCATAAAATATATATATACAAATATAATTTCAGACCTTAATTATGTTAGAGTCTACCACAAAATAACAAATATAAGTATCAAACATATACCAGCATAAAATGATTATAATGAACTTACTCTATTGCTGCTTATTCCTTGTCATCAGATTTTCACATAATCTTTTATTAGGCTGAATGTATTCCTAGGTTCCTTTCTTTATTCCTCCTTCCTTTCATTCGATGCCCCTTACCTTCTTTCCTCAATCATACTTTATACCCTCTCACGTTGAGAAGAGATGCACTTTTTAGGAAAGACGTGGTCTTTCTATTTGGAGGGACGTGACTTTAGTGGTTGCCTTGTTTGATATGTATTTTAATGATTATTATTTATATTGTTTTTACATGTTTATTTTAATATGTTTATAGTTATGTGTTTTTCAATATTTATGTGGTTAATATGTTATTCAATATTAAATATTTATACTTATATTTATTTTAATATATTTATCCTTATTTAATGTCCATAATCAGATATATTAATATCTGTTTTGGTAATGATATTTAACAATTATAATAACAATGATAGTTTAGATTGTCTTTAATTATATTTATTATTATTATTTTTCATATTAAGTTATTTAATATTAGAATACTAATATGTCAGTATGTTATTATTATAATTGCTATTTCATATTCATATGTTCTTATATTACATATATATTTTAAATTTAATATTAACATTGCTATTTATTTATTTATTAATTTATTTGTATTTTAGCACTTGGTTTTTATCGCATTGCTATTTTGGGGATATGACATCTTCACTCTTTGTGTTCTCCTTAGAACTCGTCATGAAATAAACTCAATTGTGTGAAATAATCCTACTCTATAGGCGGACAAGAAATGCTCTTGATTTCCAAAACAACATTAATTGTGACTTAAATGCTGGCACATGCCAGCCTTCATCTTCTTTTGACATACACTTTGTCCTTCTCGAATTTTGTTCCATCGAAAGTTTAAAAGTTTTTCATAACTTGAGCAGCCTCTAACACGGATTTCAAAACCTCTTACTTTTTTGAAAGCATATTTGATCTCTTTCAAAACTTATTGTTTCGTCTACAAAGTCCCTTAAAAAAAGATCCTTTTCGGATTTGAACTCGTTTATGAGAACCTTGTCAGCCTCCGACAAGGTTTCAAGAACCCCATCGATCTCTGAAAGAAGTTCGAACTTCTTCAAATTTCCACAATCCAAATCATCAAGAATCATCCTTCCCCTTTTTAAACTTAATGCTAATTGTTGACTCCTTTCGTGAAAATCAATCTTTTGGCTGTGAGCTTGGTTTTAGAAACCCTTTTGGTGTAATGTCCCTTATAGAATTATTATAAATTTTGATTTTATCTTTATAGAATTGGATATCAAAATATGTCAAATGAGTGACTCTATATCCTATTTATGCTATTCTTATATATATATGTGAACAAGAAGGGATATTATAACAGCAATAATAACACCAATCTCTATTATAAATTCCGTAATGGAATCTAGATTGAGAATAATTCAAGGAGAGTTGATAATGACAAATAACTACTTTTTCTATTTGATCACTCTAGAACCATGCGATTAAATATGTCATATAAGTGTGGCATCAAAATAATGGCAGTCTCTGATTTGATCCTTCAAATTCATGCAACTGAAAATTAGGTAGACTGATGCCTTAGTTCAGATCGCTATTTCTGATTATCACTTTGACTTTATGCGATTTTCTCTATGATGCCATTTCAGATTTGGACGATTTGTGCATGCATCTACAATAGCAGTTCATGGCTCCTTGGAGCACTTAAATCTTCTATATAAATGTATATATATCTGCTACAATCTGATCGATGGCTTCCCTTTACTTCTTATTACCCTTTTATATGTCTATGTCTTCATCCATAAGAGACGCACCTCTTTGGATCTGGTTGACCATCCAAATGGTCATGACTTTTAGATAGGATTAATTATTGTTTGCTAAGCGTAATCGCCCATCCACTCTAATTACTGCCTTATAGATAATTAATCATTGTTATCTTCTAATCGATGTAGGAATAATTAAATTTATTTAACATTATTCCTTGATGGCAATTGCCGATCTTCCTTGAATACGTTTGCTGCTTCTATATACTTTATAATCATTTCCATTCCTCGCTCATACTTACCTTAAACACCACTGCTTCCTATATTACTTTCTTATCTTTTTCATTGCTGCACTTGATACATTCACAGTTGTTGCCACTAATATGAATGACTTGATTCCTTTTTGAGCAGCGGTATTTGTATCTAATGGAACTAACTCCTCATGTAATTTCTTGGGCAAATGAATGTTTTATTACATTTGGCTTTTGATAAGGTTTTGAGAACCTCATCAAATGCCAAAACATTTATAGTAAGACAAATCAAAGAGGAAGGGAGACTTTGTGCACCTTGAAGACATAATATAAGATAACCCTTTCGCCTTTAACATAGGTTACGAAAACTTTGTCGACTTCCAACATGGTTCGACTAACCTCTTCAGCTGTCAACAAAGTTTAGAGAACTCCTCCAAAAGCTGGCAAAAGAAACTTTGACACTTGATAACTAGACTATGAACTTGAAACTTGGAATGAGCAAAAACATAGATAGGACATGAATAATTGATTTTGAGGATCACCACAAAATCGAAGCAACAAGTTTTTAAGTCAATTTCATTGACCTATATTTTACAAGTAATGGTTTATAAAACTTATCTCTCATAATTACAAATAGTTCACTTAGCTGTTAGCACTCATTGCATCTAGGTGATACTTGTTGATGTGATTTTTGTGACCGCACCAATCAGCAAAACAAAGTTGTTCGAAAGTTACTCCATTCTCTCTTGATCAAAGTATTCCGTGCGCTAAGATTGCGAGATAGATCACACGTTCAACTCCAAGGTTCCGAAATGCTTTGGAATACCCTCAGTTGGTTGGTTGTGAATTGTTGTTTTCACGAGGGGACTTACACAATTGTTCAAGACACTTGCAGTTAACAGTAGATGGATGATTGGAAGGGATTCATATAATGCGGATGATTTAGCAATAAGTACGTTTTCCTAAAACTAACCAAAGATGAACGGAAGATAAATCAGTATATGGGTAAGAAGGTTCTAGATTTATTCTAAGGCGGGACATGGGATCAATCTCAACAGCTTCAACCGAACTCTGCTCCACCTCACGCTGGACAGCTTACGCAAAGTTGGTGCAATCTTCAAGGGGATAGCAAGAAATTTTCAAGCTATAATCCCACACCAAGATACTGTCAAGACGACGCATACCAAGATATGAATTGCAACTAAAGTTAAGCTTATAAAATGCTCCAGTTGACCACACAAGGCGAGCTTGCCGTCAGCAAGTTGCTAGTGGTATGGAATAAACGAAGTTGCCTTGATCGATGCCACAAATCCACAACTAATATCTACTTGCATGAAATGGAAATGCCATTCTTAAACTATTTTACGCTACTCTATGCTACTTGGACTTGAAGGGATGAAGAAACCTTGCTAGCTATCCATAACAAAGACGAATTTCACCATCAATGAAAAGATCTATTATGAAAGTTTTACACAACAATCTCTTACAAAAGTTTTCAAAGGAAAACTTTCCTTCTCCTCCAAACTATGCTAAGCTATCAAGCAAAATGTCTACTCTCTAATATCTCCTCTAATCTGATCTCTATTCTAAATTCTAATGAGATACAAATGAGGGGGACTCCCCCTTTTATAGATAGCCCAGTCCAATGGACGGCTCAGATTACAATCAAATCAAAGGCTCAGATTGAGCCACCTCAGCCCTAACCCTAAAAACTGCCAGAATGGGGAGTGGTACAATAAATGAATCAAAGATTCCCACTCACTCCCAAAATAGTAAAGGCAATTAATGCCCACAATCAGTCTTCTAGAAGATCATCATCCAGAAGTGCATTCCCATTCTCCTTTTCCCTGGCTGCAAACTCAATGAACCTCGCAAGTACAGCTTGAATCTCATGAACTGAAATAGGTGGAATGCAATCAAGCTGAAACTCTAACACTGTGACTGACTACTCGTGTCGTGTGCATGATTTTCTCCAAGCAACTAAGGCATCCTGCGTACTCTAAATCAAGCTGGAGAAAGTGGAAGTGTTTTCAAAGTCGTCTTGCACAAAGGTCTTCACCTCCGAGAAGAAAGGTGCCAGCCTACTCAAATTATCAGTAGTCACCTCATCAGGATTCAGCCGTCTAGCAAAGATTGCCTCCAAAGTGTTCAGGACTCCGTCAACAATATTCATCATAGCCTTCCTGACTCTAGCCGAATCCGCCTGTGCTGCGTCAAAGAAACCACGCCCTGTGATTACTAAAGAGTACCATCTAGAAAAGTCATATCTATCATTCTCCTGGATGACTCCTCCATCAATCAGCATTTGCAAAGGAGCATGCCTCAATGCCTCTAGACGGTGAATAACTTTGCTCTAATAAACAGAAGCATCACCCCAGGCCTGATCAACTGCCTCCATACGTGCCATGATGCTGGAAGCTTGCTGGTAAGCATGAGCAAGGTCTTCCATGAACTTTTCTGTTTCGGCATGAACTCCTGTAACCCATTTATCTACTTCCTGTGCCATCTTTCTCAACTCCAACAAGCCGCTAACTGACTCCCTGGATAACTCAGCTGGAAGCTCTATTGCTGGAATCTCCTGCCCACAAGGACGAGACAAGTGCTGCACGTATCCTATCAATGTCTTATGTTCTTTCTTCAATTTCTTATACTTTCCTTCCTAAACAGTCTGTCCTTGAGCGCCTGATAGGAGTTATCACATTCTTCAACAATCTGTGCACTTGTGGGACGCCCTAACTCCATAGTTGTGATCAAGTAATTCTCTGGCACTGCTTCATCCCGATCACAATCTACTTGTGGCACTGCAATATGAACGGTGCGAGAACCACCCTCATCAGTTGAAATCTTTGAAAATTTTCGTGCTCTCTTCTTCTATGGAGGTGCGCTGATCCTATTCAAAAACTCTTCCATCTCAATTGTTGGATCAACTTCTTCACTGGGGCTCCTTCTCATTCTATCTCTGAGCCAATCAGGTACAACATGCTGTATAACAAATGGCTGCTGTTCTTGTGCCTCTACTTCACAGACTTGTTCAACTTCTGTATCATTCTGGCGAGGCTCATCGTCCTCTAGTGGCTGAGTATCTCCTGAAACTATATCATCATCCTCTAAAGCCGCCTCCAACTCACGCTGAAACTGAGTGTCAGTAGCAGTCCCCCCATCATTTTGCTGATCATCTCTAGTAGGCGCATTAACACTCTGGCCAACTGATTCTCTCCATGGTGACTGATTTTCTTCATGTACCTGCTCCTGCACCTGATTCAATGCATTCCTTTGATCAGCGAAAAGAGAAATCTCTTGTATACTTGGAGAACGTGTCTCCAATGGCGTGGGTGATTCAACTCTCGGAGGCTCCGGCTGAACAGGCTCTTGCCGAACTGGCTCCTTCCTTCGAGATTTTGGACCTCGTGTAATTTGTTTCTTTCTGCTAGTAGTGGACGTCCTATGATCCCCCATCAAACTGTAAGTCAAGGAAATCGACCTACTCTTTAGTCTGCTCACATGCCTGTCAACCCAGGCTCTGGTGAATGTCAAGACTGGAATGGAAAGTGTGTCCAAATCTGCAATCTCTGGTTCTGACCAATTTGGAAGTGGAAGTGGAGTATCTCTCACTGCCTCATAATCTGGATGGAGAACATTCATGTCCTCGCTCACCTAGTCTGGTACTGGAATGACTTCACACTCCCTGATCATACTCAACGGCAACCTAGAGAACATCCTCTTCCTGACTTCAGCCTTGTCTGATGCACCAGCCCAATAATCTTCAATATTTGCCTTATGTTTGAATTCTTCTGATAGTATCCACCTGATGTTGCTATGTGGATCATAATGCTGTCTGCTGGTGTGATAGGAAAAATGAAAGAACTGAAGCTCACTTTCAGCTTCTCTAGCTGCCTGAAGTGAAGGACACTTCGTCTGAATTGCCCATGACAATTGGGAACTCAACACCTCCCTTCTTCTTTTTTCTTCTGAATCTTATCGTAGGCAACCAGTTGCCTCGATATCTCTAACATCAAAATTCTATTGGTTGGGTACTTAGGAAGCCTATATGGATATGAAGAAAAACCTTGCAGCCTGATGTAAGAAAACTTCGGAAATTGTATAAACCAGCACCCATACCTTTCAATTAATTCTTGAGCTTCCCTTGAGATCCTATGATGAATCCGCTCCTGAAGTGATCTCGTGATATGCATGGTAAAGGCATCGTTGACACGCTTGTAATAAGTTGTGCTCGTCAGGTGCAACTGCGGGCAAGCCTCATGGATTTTGAATTGATGAGAGCCACAACCCACTAGTTCCTTGTATGAAATTCCTCTATATCTCGTCATACAAGCCAACATGTAAACAAGGTAGGAGCCCATATAGAATGTCTTTGTTCTTCTTAAACTCACGAGCTGTTCGTGCAAATTGTCACTAATCATCGCAGCCAAGTCGATGTGCTCTTTTCCTTCCAGCACGTGGTTGATGTAATAGAACATCCACGGTTCAAAAATAAAAGCCTGAAGGCAGCCTCCAACTCTGCTTAGCATCATAATCAAGTCACAGTACTCCTGCTTCAAGTCATCTGATATAATTTGCCTCGACAACTTTGTACGAGAGGGCTTGGGGTTGCTCATCCAGCGAGTATTGATTGTCTCTGTACATCTCTCGAATGTAGAAGCATACATTCGTTCAGCTCGCTCCCTTGTTTTGTAAATCATCTTCTTATGCACTGGGATCCCAAAAGCTTCGCTAATAGCTGCAGGAGTGAGGTTGGCGAACACTTGACCATCCGGTGACATAATTGATCTGTGGTCAGTCTCATAATAATTGGCACACTCCATCATCAGCTCTAAGCACTGAATAGTTGGTGGAAATCCAGCAGCTGCATACAATCCACTTCGAACAATGCTGTGCGAAGTGATTGAAGGTTGGTGGCTGCCAATACCCAGCATCCGATTCTTGAAAGTCTCCAAGTTGAAAGAGCCCAAATTCGTGTCAGCAAGCTTGGCCAACTTCAAAGTAAACTTTGACTCTGGCATGAAAGGCTTGCTCAGCTTCTTGATAACAGCTTGTCTGGATGCACCATTGTTGTCCTTGCCAGTTGTTCTTGCTTCAGCCATCCTACAAAACAATAAACAACCATCAGCAAATAACTTAGAAAATAAATAAAACATCATGCAGGGGCTGCCAGTCGATTTTTTAAAACTTTGGGAAGTTGCAACATCATATCTCATTTGCAAACCTCACTTCTCCTTCAACAAATTCGAACTTTCAATACTTAGAAAATTTCTAAGCAAGCTTCAGCAACTTCACACCCTCAGCAACTTCAAACCTTGATAAAATCGTCCACTTTACTTAGCAACTTAGATTCTTTTAAATTCGAACTTCAGCAATCTTCTAATGACTTAGCAAATTTCAGCTCCAGCCACTCACTTCTACTGCAAGTCGCACCTTTTCAGCTTCAACAACAAACTCAGATTTCAGCCTTCAGCTTCAGCAATCTTCTTCTTCTCAAATCGAATTTCTCACTTAGAAAGTAAGCTTCAGCAACTTCACACTTCAACGTCCACAATTTCCTTCAACACCAAGTCGAATACTTTCAGCCTCAACAACTCACTGCAACACTAAACTCAGAGCAAATTCGAATTTCTTCAACTGGTGAAGAGAAATGAAAAACCTTCAGCTCTTATAGCAAAATCGAATTCTAGAAAGATGCTAAGTTTAGCCAGTACATTAAATCTCCACTACTTCTCTTCAAGAATTTGAATTTCCCTCTCTTGCCAATTTCAACACTTGTCACCCGACGCCTGGAATCTTGGCCTTCTAGAAGTTCAACTTTGACTGGAGCGATTTAATTCACTTTTGAAAATATTTACTTTAAATTCACCTTTTATCAAATTTTACTCACCAGCTGAAGCTCTGTTATTCAAATTTTAATTTCATTCACCTCTAACTCTGGAAAATTCATCCTGTGAAGAACTCAATCGAAATTATCTAGGCAATTCACTTCAAATTCATCGTCTGGAAAATTTTATCTCGAAAACACATTTTATTCAATTTGCCTTAGAAAATTTTTTAAATTTTCCCCTTAGAAAAATTCATAATTCGAGCACCGATTAAATTCTTCATCCCGAAGGCCTTGGCGAAGTGTAGAAGACTTGGAAATCAACTTCTCATCGAAGATCTTCGATACTCAGAAGAAAATTTTCTACAGAACTTGTCGAATTCATGGGTATACAACGAACGGGTTCATTTTATTTTCTTGAATTTTGAACCTTAGAAAAAATAATTTTTTAACAAATTTAATCCATTTCTTCACATCTCCAGGTGCATTTCTTTGCTCTGACTTGAAAACTTTTATCAATCCTGTGAAGCTGATATCATCTGACTTCTTCTCAGGCAATTTTGCTCACGCCTTAGGAAAATTTCATCATCTTCAAGTCTAGGCGTGATTTTCCTAAGGAAGAAAATATTGTGCCTTAAAAAAAAATTTAAAATTATTTAGCACATTTTGCACTTGCCTTAAAATTTTTTATTCAACTTCATTCATCTTGCCTGTGAGGAGATTTTATCACTTCACTTAGGAAAATTTTCTTTGAATGTCTTGGGCGCATTTTGCATTTCATGAGGGATATATTTCTTTTTTAAATTCCCACGCCTAGCAATTTCCATTCACATTTCTATCACCCTACCTTGGCGTACTTAGCAAATTTTATTATTCACATCACCTCATAACCTAGCGCATTTCACACATGTAGGAGGATTAACTTCCCACGCCTAGCAATTTCCATTCACATTTCCATCACCCTACCTTGGCGTACTTAGCAAATTTTATTATTCACATCACCTCATAACCTGGCACATTTCACACATGTAGGAGGATTAACTTCCCACGCCTAGGCAAACTTTATTTCATTTCAAACTTCATGCACTTTGGGCAAATTTGACATGTTCAAGAGGATGAAAACTTTCGACGCCTTCAACTTTCTTTGACTTTCCTTCTAATCTTGGGCGCATTTGAGACATAGAGGAGGATTTTGACTTTCAACGCCCTTGGTATTTTGTCTTTACATGCCTTGATTTGGGCACATATCATGTGTGCTGAAGGATAAACTTTTCAACGCCACCTTTGACCACCTTGGACTCCTTGTTTAGCATGGGCGCATTTAGCATAGGGTAAAGGATAAAGCTTCTAACAACACGCTTGACTCTTTGACTTGAGAGGTGGGCGCATTCTAGGCATGGTGAAGGATGAATTTATAACGCCATTGACTTGTCTTTGTAGCATGGGCGCATATGAGGATAGGAGGAGGATGGGCGCATTTAGGGGTGGCAAGTGGATAAGATTCTTCAATGTCTTAGCCATTTTTACCTTGTCTTCTTCAATCATGGGCGCATTTTGCCATAGGAGGAGGATTAACATCTTTGACCTTTGAGTTCCTTGGAGTGACATGGGCACATTTGACAGTGGCAGGAGGATATCTTTTTGCCTTAGAATTTTTTATTCTCTTCAAGTCATCTTGCATGTGAGGGCGCATTTTACCCTTGAAGTTGGATGAACACTTAGAATATTTTTCTCAAGGTCTCCAGCTGAAGTGGGCGCATTTTTAAGGTGGTGAAGGATAACGTTCCAGACTTAGCCATTTTCCCTCCTTCTGCCAGCTTCTCTGTGTCCTGCTATTTATATTAAGTCTTCTAATTTCCACACTTCTGAAGCTCGGATCAATATGAAATTTTGAACATGGGACCCTCATGACCTTGTCAACCTGTTCACACTGCCATCCTGAGCTAACCTACTAAAAATAGCATGTTTCTGAAGGTGGTTTACTATTTATAGTCACTGCTTGTTTCTGAGACCTCCATATCTCCGTTTGACTTGAAATTCGAATGGTGTGCTCCTCATTGGGTGACTTGCCTGCTGACATTGGCGCCTACTGCTGACTTTCTATTTTTAGCTAGTTTCTGGAACGCCTTACTATAAATAGTAAGTGCTCCGTTTGCCTTCAAATTTTACTAGTGGATAGCTCGAAAGATGCTGATTGCAGTGGGATACATCGGTTTTCGAAAATTATGACTTTTTACCCCTCTTTTTGGGTCTCGAAGCTGGAAACCCTAATTTGATTTGCATGCATATCAGATGACCTCCGTTTGACCTCGTTTTTGTTGCACTACGCCCCGTTTGTAGTTCTGATGCACTGGGAGAGAGCTGCCGAAATGCATCTGCTAAAAATAGTAAGTTGTTGAAGGAGTGATTATCCTGCTTTGCATGTCACATCATCGCGAAGCTCTCAAAAAACCCACAAAGAATCACTTGACATGCAAAGAAAACCCTGACATGCAAACCCTAAAAATAGCCTCTGAAGGCTGAACTCTGAAAATCATTATCTCATTTTGCATGTTACACCATCGCGAAGGTCTCTAAAAACCCAGAAGGAATCCCCAGACATGCACTGAAAAACTCTATGTATAAACCCTGAAATTTGCTCTGGAAGCTGAACTACTAAAAATAGCAAGTTGTCCGTTTCAGCTCAAATTTTGCCAGTGAGCAGCTTGATGTGTTCTGAATGCAGTGTGACTGTTGAAATTTCAAAAAAATGCTGAAGGAACGCCCTGAATTGCACACTTACTAAAAATAGTAAGTTGTCAGAATCTGATGAAATTTCAGTGGAAACCTGGTAGAAGCATACTGACATTAATGTTAGTCTCAATTTTCAATTTATTCACTTCGTTTGACCTTGGACTGACCAGGAAAGTACAAACCCTAATTTTCAGACTTGGCCAAAATTTTCACGTTTAAGCTCACAAACGGGCACATCCCCCGAAAGGCAGATAGCAGAAAAGAGACAGAAAGAGAGAGAGAGAGAGAGAGAAAAAAAAACCAAAGCCAAAAAGACCAGAATGGGGCAAAAATTAGGGGTCCCCATCTTGAATGGGGCGATGTGTGAAAAGGTCACAACAATAGTCACTTGGATGAAGCATCAGAACTTCCTAGAAGATTATTCACTAGTACTACTCCAACTCAAATAGAATTAAACATAAAATTTCCCAAGATCAAGCCCACTTAACTTGCTACCACCTAATTGCATGTGAATATTCATCAACCTGTGGAAAGCTTTAAGTACTATTGTTTATCAACAAGGAAATTTTAGGAGCACATCATCCTGGTGCATCTTTACACCATACAAAATACTAGAGTTTTTCAAGGTTCTAGCATATCCAATTCAATTTACACTGCTCCAAGTGGTGTAAGCCTGTAGAGACATGGCAGCATAGTCAATTCCAAAGTTATAGACATTATTTTTCACCATTTTCTCATTGGGAATTTCTATCATATGGAAAACCATATTAATCAATCTTTTTTTTTTCACTAGGCATCAGCTAGATTTTTATTTTCAATATGCTAGGTTTAGGTGGATTGCCAAGGCCCGTTTAATGGAAGAGGGGTCTTATTCACCACTGCCATTTGTTACCATATTAATCAATCTTACCTTTTTTGCCAGGCATTAGCCAGTTTTTAATTTTTAATATGCTAGGTTTAGGTGGATTGCCAAGGTCCATTTAATGGAATGAAATTCCCTTGTGGACTTCTACAAGGTCTTATTCAACAAATGTCATTTGGGACCTAAACATGCAACATTATGCCAGCTAATCTTTGTTTAATTAATCAGTAACTTCCAATGATGAGGAAGAGGAGGAAAGACATGTAACAAAGAGGTAATTTTTATCTTTGTTCAAGTATTATCAGTAATTCCAATCACAAGGAAGAGGAAGGTTTAATAGCAAAGAGGTAATCTAATTCATTTTGGAATAGAGTGCTGGGAAAGAACAGCAGTAACCATGCTATTCATGCACGGACAAGGGCCACTATTCTTGCATGGGTTAAACCCAAATTTTCGGTCAGAGGGTAAAGGCAATCAATATATATATTTAGTTTATGTCTAGTCTTGAAAGCTTGTTTCATAACAAAGTAACAAACCGCATTGAGTATATATATTCATAATTAACTATTAATTTTAGAAGCTTCTAATTAATAATTAAATAAAATGTTATTCTGAATTTCAATAGTTGTTTCAAATATAAATATTTATATTTGTTGTCCATGGGACTACTGTTGAGTTAAACGTAAGGGGCACATACTAAGATGAGATCCAAGTCCAATATAAAATATTGAGTTATCAACTGTGGTGGTTGTGTACTCACTAGAGCTACTACGTAATCTGTACTTTTGCTATCAATTTTTTTTTCAGCAAAAATTAATTGTATTTCTTACCTTATGAACTAAAAAGAATGGCCGCTTATTCTATATACTTAAATTAAAGATAATTACATTCTTAAAGTTTTTCTGTTCTAGAGTATATAGTTCTCGAATACCTGCAACTCTCAGAAGATAAAAAACTGACAAGCTCATTACTGTCTGAGACTGTGAGCAGATCAAAAGTTGCCGCTCAGGAGATTGAGGAAGATGAAGATCAACTCCGAAGGATTGCAATGGACCTTTTGGAAAATGAATTGGCACATCAACATTTTGAACCAGGTGGGAATGAGAGCTTGATTACATCAATGCTTCTGTTGCTCAAGGAAGAAAATCTGACTGAGAAGCAGGTTGTTGACAATTGTATAACTTTTTTACTTGTTGGGCACGAAACTACTGCCATCCTCCTTACATGGACTGCATATCTCTTATCTGTTCATCCAAATTGGCAAGAAAAAGCCCGGATTGAAGCTGCAGAGTTGTGACAGAAGGATGATGCATTGACCTTGCTAGATTTAGGACATTTGAAGACCCTGAATATGATATTATTGGAGTCACTTCGCATGTATCCCCCACAACCTTTAATTGGTAGATCTTGCATTAAAGAAAATTCTGTGGGAGAGATTCTGATCCCAGAGAAACTTGAGGTTGTCATGCCTATTCCTGCCCTCCATTATTCCAAGGAGTATTGGGGTGATGATCCTGAGGAATTCAGGCCTGAAAGATTTGCCAATGGATTGGGTCGTGCTTGTAAGAATCCATTTGCTTTCTTACCCTTTGGCACAGGTCCAAGAACATGTATTGGCCAATCCTTTGCCTTTGCGGAGGCAAGACTTGTTATGGCAATGATGCTGTATAATTTTTCTTGGAAGATAAGTCCCCATTATAGGCATTGCCCTGATATCATAAGCTTGACACTACGTCCAAGTTTTGGCATGCCAATTATAATGGAAAAATTGAATGTTCATGAAGTTTACAGCAGTTTGAGTGGTTAGTATGGGCATGGGCACTTACCATCCCATTATCACTGTTCTAATCTTGTAGACATGTTGCTAAATTTCTACTGAAGATCTCTTATGTTGCAGACAGGTTACTACATAATTTTTTCATCAACGAAAAATTTGTTCAAAACAAAAGATACTGTAAGTAGTCACTATGTATCATATATTGAGGTCCATGTACAGATTCAAGATCTTCTTGTCAAATTTGTATGAGAATTTTGACCTTGTACATATTGCAGACCTTCGGATACATTGTACTTTTTACAAATTAAATCTGTCAAAAAATGCAAAGGGAAAACTTCCCATACTCTTTTTGAGTTCCCTTAACTGAATTTTTTTTCCAGTATCTATCCGTTAATAACGTTTTGATTTCTTATTCAACCATTTACAATTGATTGACAAAAGATAGATATCATATCTTTCATAGTAGACCATAGTTTTCTGGGAACTCTAGGTTATATATGTGACCATGAGTGCCGCTTTTTAACACTAAAAAAAGCTATTATCCAAAATGCCACTTTAAATTCGCTTTTACAAACTCCTCCTTTGGCTCTAGAAAAAAATAATCTTAATGTAAATGATGGAAACTATGGGGGAATTCATTAGTATGGATAGTTCATCCAGAAACATAGTAATCTTCATAAGCCACGATTTGTGTTCAAGGTAATCATGCTAAAGGTCTAATCTAGGTGGTTAGAATAAATTCAGCCTCGGGTATTTGGAGACAAGAAATAGATTGACTATTTGCCCATTAGATATTTCAAATACAGGAAGATTGGACATAAAGAAAGAGTTTGTGGGAAATAAGATTGGAAAATGGCAAATTGCATAGAGGATAGTAGGAAGATGGCAAGTAATGAAAATAAAGATATCGAGGATATGGAAACCAAAAGAAGTACAATCAAAGAAGTAGGAGGGATTTTATTAGAGAAACCATGGAAAATTTTAAGATAAATAAAGGTTTGTCTCCTCATGTCTGCATAACTAAAGCATTCTAAAATAATTCATTTCTCATGCATCATCATAATAATGCATTATCCTCATTCCATTCATTATCATGTTTCTTATATCCATATTTTGACTTTTCTCCATTTTTCCTCTATCTTTATTTCATCATTTTCTATCTTCTATCTGATTTATTTTCATCACGTATCATCGTTTGAGAGTTCACCCATGCAATGTTTGCATGAATAACCTCTTGCATCCCACTAATTAATTAATTTACCATTACTTCTTCTACCCAATTGGGGCATATCATCACTTTCTTTATCTCTTATGATTCTTTATTCTTAGCTACTTTTCATTAATTATCCATTAATCATCATTAATTTTTCACATTATTATCTCATTATTAATTATTATCATTATCCATTTAAATGAGTTAATAAATTCATAATTATCCTCCCACAAGTTAACTATGTCATCAAAATAGAAATTTCTCTCACTAATTTCAATTAACTCATCCACATCTTCAAGCTAACTCCGATCCTTGATCAAATATCCTCCATCCATTTGATCTTCCAAAAGTATGTAAATTCATCCTTTCAATCATCATTCTCATCTTGAATCTTTTATGCAAATAATCTATCATTTTTATCATTCAATTTTTTTTTAATGTTATGTTGTTAAGTTGAGCATCTTATCATCATCTTGAGCAAATCATTTTTGTGTGCTCAATCTGAGGTTTTAAATTAAACTTAAAATTAAGATTTAATTTTTGTGTTTTAATTCTTATTTTATGTTTCATTTTTTTATTGCTCAAGTATCTCCCAATACTATTATCTCAATGTTTTGCTATTGTTGTGTAAATATTCACACTAATATCATTTCTTGGAAGCTTGTTTTATGACTTGTATGAATAGACTTGTTTTAAGAGCACTTTGAGGGTCTTATACAAGCACACTTATTTCCTTTGTGTGCAGCTAAGTGTTAAGATGCTATGTGCAAGCATCACAAAATGGAGTTCTCAAAAATGCAAGTTAAAACTAAACTTGAACATGTAAGTATAATTTAGTATCATAAAATTTGATATTTTTTTGTTTGTGAAGATAGTTGATCACTTTGTGCATGCCAGCTATAACATTGACTCAAAAACTATAATAGATATTTAAAATATGTTTATCTAAAAACTGTTGAGAGAAGTCTTGAGTTATTTTATTTTAGTTTACAACTATTTAACAGTTATTTTATTTTAATGTACATAATCACAACATCATGATTTGTGTCTTGTTGCCACTATGGTACACCTCTCAATGCAATTAACAACCAAAAAAATTAGAAAGTGCCAACAACATAATAAAAAAATAATGGTGATAAAATTATGACATTAAAGGTATCAATAACTAGAATTGTAGTTTTTGGGGACTTGTGCATTTTGACTCATGTTAAGATGATTACATTAATAATATTTTTCCTCATTTATGTTAATAATAATTAAAAGATGAGAGGACTCACCTAACACACAAACACCTTTAAATATTTGTTAATAGAGGAAAGATTGGTAGATATAATTCATTATTTTAGCTTTTCACTTATTTCCTATTGAAAGGAAGAATAAAACCCCTTTTACATAAATATAGAGTAAATAAATAACATAAGCATTTAGAATGTATTCTAGATTAAAAGAGTTAAGGATACAATAAATGTATTCAATGAAATGTTTTGAAATATTAAATAATAAAATAATGATGTTTAGGTGGAAATATTATGACTAATGACATAATATGATTTGTCAACTATGTAGGTATATCATTGATGATTAAACAAATGCTTTAAAAATTAGTAAATGTTCTAGTTGTCACCTTGGGTCACTTCTATGACTATGGAATCAATCCTTTCAATGCATATTTAAAATCTATCTCACAAAATTGATCTAGAACTTCATCTAATATCTACAAGCTTTTGGAATGCAACTTCATCCCTCCTTGATGTCCTTAGTTTTCCCTTGCTTAAAACTAAAGTTTGGTGTTTACTAGTTTACATTTGGGAAGGTAATTGCTTCCCAAATGCCAAACAATATAAAGATGTCAATTTAATCATCATATAATAGATCAAGGACAACACTCTAAACATACAAGATGCCCTAGATGTTTGTGCGATGCAGATTTTTGGATAAATGCTCCTTGATAATGCATGCAAATAATAATGACAATCTAAAAATGAGATCTAGCATGTAACTATTAGATCTAGATAACAATATTGAAATGATCTAAAATGAATTAGGGTTACCTATTAAATACAACACTAAAGGTTAAATGAAATGCTTCCTTCCTTAGATTGACACACAATAGTCACAAAGAGAGGTAAAGTGGATCCCAAACTTGAATTTAAATTTTAAAAATTAGGAGGTTATTTATGCAACTATAGATCTCACTAAAGATTGAAACAAATAAAACTCAAGATGCATACCCCTCTCAACTAAAAATGTATCATTTATAAGTTTATTATTACATAAAAATTAATCAAACTAAAATAAATTTAAAACAAAATACAAAATACAAAATATACAATATTTTCACCATTATATCAATTAATAAAACTTTTATATCATATAGGGGTTCATCCCATAGTACGCTGGTTAAGTGGTGGCATTGTTGTGGTGATCACCAAAATTCAAGTTTTTGTTGGGCTACTTACAGTCCCTTATTTTTGACCTCTCTGTTCATAATTCAATCTAAAAAAGTATTTATGAATTTAAAAAAAATCATATAATGATTATTAAAATGAGATTAAAGAAATTAGATAAAACCCAACAAATAACTCATCAAATAAATAAAGTACTTGTTTGTGGGGTTCTCAACTCTTTCCATTTCAACCATTGAAATGGAAGCATTCTCTGCATTCCTGAAATAAAGTGACTCAAAAGTTGAAAGCCCACCACTTAATATCCACTCTATATGTTTGATGGGTCACACTAAAAACACCCTACCTAAGGCATTTCCTCTCTGAAAGGGAACGAGCTAATTATTAAAATCGACGGTTGAGAATGTCTCGAGAGATGGCAGATAATGGAAAGAAACCCGACCGTTCGTTTTATTCTTCCTCTTCCTTTCTATGTCTCCCTGCAAATATTTGTCATCATCAGAAAAGCTCATTTATGGTTTAATCATGTTTCCCGCATGAAATAATTCGAATTGATTCTCTTTAAAGACTCCCAAAAATTAGAAATTCGTTAACTCCCTCCCATGCGTTCCATGTTTCTTACAATCACTAATTAACTCCCTCCCATGCGTTCCATGTTTCTTACAATCACTAATTATATCTTTGCCCACGTATCAATTATATTTATTTCTTTTTAAAACATCAGAAAAAAAAAGACAATGATCTAATATGGAAAACCATTTTATTGAACTCCCTCCTTTTCCCTTTTGTTTTTAAAGTTATTTGGAATTCATGATTTTTTGAAAATTGAATTAAATATAATGTTTTATTTTTTATAAAATTTATTTATACTAATATTTAAATATGTATTTGTTTGTTTGTTTGTTTTTTTTTTGATACAATAGGTGTTCCGGCCATTCAGCAACCCTTACTTTGTTTGTTTAAATATTAAGATTATTAGGAGAAATGAATTATCACATAAAAATAACAAGAAATACAAATATTTATTTATTATGGATATAAGGTGTAGAAAGCATATCATATATACAAGAATGTTAGTCATTGATATCATTTTCAAATTGACAAATGAATATATATATTTTATATTCATTTATATTTATTATTTAATTATATCTTTATTTTTTATATAAAAGTTATATATTGTAATTTAATTATATTTATTATTGTATATTATATTTTATGTAATAAATATTAAAATATATATTGTATGTAAATTTTTAAATTAAATACTATTTAAATTAATTTAAAGAGATCTAACAACTTAATTATTTTCTAGAGAGATGAAGTGAGAAATAGGGGTAAGAAGAAAGAAATAGAAAGGAAGAGGAAGAGGAAGAGAGAGAATTTATGTATATTTATAATATACTTAAAATATAGAATATAGAATATATTTATTATTATATAGTATATTTAATATAATACTAATTACAAAATATAGTTTTAAAATTGTATCATATTACTATTAAATATTAATCTATATAATATATGCAAGATCTATTTTATTTATTTCTTTAAAAAAATTGAATTATTCAATTAAAGTAGAAACTTAACAATTTGGATAATGTTTTGGATAAGGATAAGAAAGTGATGGTTGATTTTTTTAAATAAATATTTCTAATATGTCTCTTTTTATTTTTTTTAAATAAATAAATATTATTAACTCTCTTTGCTTTTTTGTTTTCTTTTGTTTTTGATAAGATAAATTGTGGCATAGATTCTTTTAAATAATTATTGTGTTGTTTTTTAAAAAATAAATAAATAAAATATTGTTAAATGTCTATTGTTTTTTGTTTTTATTTCACTCATTGTGCTAGCCTCCTATAGGCACCATGTTACCATTGTTGGGTTACGCCTCTCAGCATAATAAAATCATAATATTTATATAAAATATTATATTTAACATATATTTAGGTTATTTAATTATCTTTATTTTATATACATCTATATTATGGTTGCATTTAGTATTATATTAAATTCAATATAATATATAATATATAATTCGTCTAATAGCTTAAACTTTACATGGGTTGAGAGGGAGGGACAGAAGGATGGAGAGAGGGGGGAGGAATAAAGAAGGAAAGAGAAGGAGAGAGGGAGAGCAGAGTAGAGTGAGAATGAGAGAGATGGGGAGAGAGAGAAGGGAGTGAGGGGTGAAGTGAGAGAGAGAGAGAGAGTGTGTGTGAAAAGGGACATGGAGAGAGATTTGAATGATATTTATAGATATTTTGTTCTAATATTATATTATAAAATTTAATATTTAGATTATA
Organism: Sequoia sempervirens; assembly: GCA_007258455.2. Lineage (NCBI taxonomy): Eukaryota > Viridiplantae > Streptophyta > Pinopsida > Cupressales > Cupressaceae > Sequoia > Sequoia sempervirens. The sequence continues at coordinate 82,453 of VDFB02340807.1, forward strand.
AATATTATATATTTATTATTTATATATTTATTACTAAAATATATTTACTTTATATAAATTATAAATATAAATATGTTATTATATGGTATATTTTATATAATATAAATTACTAAATATAGTTCTAAAATTACACTATCGTATAAAAGTGTATATTTATTTAAAATATTATATATATAACATTTATATATATGTTATATATAAAATCTATATTATAGTTATAATTATATATTATATTCAATATAATATAAATTATTAGATATAAATATAAGTGATAGAGACATGTTGCAAGGACTTCTCCATGAAGAAAATAGTTCTTTGCTCCAACTATCTTGCTAGGAAGCAACACCAAACTCCTTTTCTTTCTCCAAAAGCACAAGTCTTTGGTCCTTTGGATTTGGTTGAGAGGTAAAGAGAAAGAGATGGATAGAGAGAGAGATGTAGAGGGTTTTTGTTTACATTCCAAGGATGTTGCAACTTAGGAGACTATATTTTAAACATTAAATAATAAATAAAGTTAATGTAAGTGGATGAGCAATAAATTTAAAGCAAGCACTTATCCATTGAGATATTTGTCACATGGTTGTATGCAAAAAGGAAAAATAAATCACTAATTGGCATTCCATAATTCTACATCATACCCATTACACACCAATATGTAATTGCTAGTTATTACTCTTGTAACCACTAAGATGTAATTTTAATATTGGAAGCTGAAGATCTGTGGGATGTTTTTGATGATAATGTTTCAAGGCTTACATATGCTACTCTAGCTACTCGATATGATGTTATGGACCATAAAGCAAGGGGTCTAATTGAAATATTCTTGGAAAAGTATGTTTTAATCAATATCCACAAAGAGTCCTCTACAAATAAACTATGGAAGAAATTTGATCAGATATATCAAGACAAATATTTAGTGAACAATATTTTCTTTAGGAAGAAATTATATTCCTTAATATTGGAGGAGGGTGGATGAATTACAAGTCCCACCTAGAAGCATTCAATATGTTAGTGGCTCAACTGACATCAATTAGTGTAAAATAGATGAGCAGGAGAGATTTCAGATCTTTCTTTGTTTTTTCTTGTTTTTTGGGATTCACTCGTTATGGCTATTGGAAGTACTTCTATTGTCTTGAAAGTTGAATATGTTGTGGGTTCATTTCTTTCGAAAAAGATGGGGAGGAAGGTATCCATCAATGTCAAAGTGGCCAAGTAAATGTTCATGGAAGATCTAAGGAAAAAGGAAAGAAGAGCGAAAAGCATGATAAATCCAAGTTTAAGGGGAGATCTAAATCTCTTAGAAATTCCAAAGATATTTGTTGGAACTATGGTAAGCCTGGACACTTCTATAAGGAGTGCAAAGAAGGAAAGAAAAAGAAGAAACTCGACTCTAGTTCTGAGTCCAAGAAAGAAGATGGTGATGTGTTTATTATAGCTTTGGCCACTTGTGCAAGTAATAATGCATGGATAATTGTCTTAGGTGCATCTTTCCATATGACCTCTAATAGAGATTGGTTTTTTTAGTATGAAGAATTTGATGAAAGTAATGTATACTTGAGTGATGATTCTTATTTAAATATTGTTGGTCATGGTAAAGTTAGAACTAGGTTTCCTAATGGTAAAATAAAAGGGATTAATGGTGTTGCATATCCCAAGATTAGAACAAAATTTATTGTCTATTCAAGAAAGCTAATAAATACGAGTGTGCAAATAGTCTTTTATGATGTAAGGTGCAATATGGTTAGAGGTGTTACTTGGTGATCGCTAGAGGTGTCAAATTTGACACATTGTATAAGCTTGATGCATATACTCTTGAGTATAATAGCACTTCTATGAAAAATAAGATTGTGGCTACTTTGTTGGAAAAGATGAGGTTTCATCTTCAATAGATGGTCATGGGTTCTTAGTACCCAAGGGTGCTCTTTCTTCTTAATCAAAATTACCATAGAGACAACTATGTTATAGCACCAAATACTTGGTTGGATATTGGAGAAAAGGATCTAAGGACGGGTCTTGAAAAATAAAAAACTTGTTGAAGGGTTGACTGATTGCAATATCAATTTTAATTTTTGTGAGCATTGTATGTGGGTTTCTAATGTGTGTGACCTTTCTCCTTTCTTGAAATGATATTAAAGCTTCTACCTCAACTATAAAGGACCAACTCACTCCTTGTGCAAGTGTGTCTCTAGTAGCCAATTTGAGAAATTTAATCCCCCAATTTGCTTGTTGTTTCCTTATCATGTCATTTTGTCCCATTTTCAAGATTGTAAATAGGAACCAAGGATCATAAAGGATAGGGGAAATCAACAACCAAACCTTAAAGCAAGGGTAAAATCCAAGTCAATCATAATATCATTTAGAATTTCTCGAAGTACCCTAAATCATCATGGCTTTATCAAATATTGAAAACCAATCTTGATAACCTCCTTTAATTCCCCTACATTGAGGATACACTTATATATGATTTATTAAAATTAATTTTGAGTAAATTTCATCAACCTATATTTAATTACGTCGTGAGGCATTCTACATGGCAACAAGGAATCCCATGTCATGACAATGTACATAAAAACCTACCTTAAATTGATAGTCATTTACATTCCAAATGATTAATATTTAAAAATAAACATAATATTAACTATGCCATAATAAACATAACATAAATAATTATATTTTAAAATATATTATATTTATTATATTTGAATTAATTTTCATTGAATTGTTTATAATTGCTTACATATGTTGTATTATTTGTTTTATTACTATAGAAAAATAAAAAAGCTTTTGAAATAAAGGTTGAAGTAGATAATTTATTAAAATGAAAATGAAAATAAAAATAATTGTTGAATAAAATTAAAAGTTACTTACAAAATAAAATAACTCTTCAAATAAAATTAAAAATAAAAATAAAGTAAACAATGCAGATAAAATAAAATATAGTTTTAAGTAAAACTAGTATAACTAGTATATATATCTTAAATATTAATCTATATATAATATAGCCCAAATATATCATTTTAGAGATCTATTTTATTTATTTCTTTAAAAAAATTGAATTATTCAATTAAAGTAGAAACTTAACAATTTGAATAATGTTTTGGATAAGGATAAGAAAATGATGGTTGATTTTTTAAAATAAATATATCTAATATGTCTCTTTCTTTTTAATTTTCTTAAATAAATAAATATTATTAACTCTCTTTACTTTTTTGTTTTCTTTTGTTTTTGATAAGATAAACTATGGCCATAGATTTTTTTAAATAATTATTGTGTTGATTTTTTATTTTTTAAAATAAATAAAATATTGTTAAATTTCTTAAATTCATCTATCTAAAAACATGCTTTTGAGTTGTTTTGTTTATTTAAGAATTATTTTATTTCACTTTAAAATTATTTTACGATGTCATTGTAGGGTTGGGCCTCCAGCTTAATAAATATCTTAAATTCATCTATCTAAAAAATGCTTTTGAGTAGTTTGTAAATGTTTGTTCTCTTCAATTTTATTGGCTAATTTTTTAGGGTATTTTTCTCCCACAAAACTATAGGGGAGAGGGGCCCATAATGGAACAGGGTCCAATAGTGGGGATAAAGTAGTCCTCAGTGGGTCCCATAGTGGAACACTTTAATATCCAATTGCAAAACACTTTTTATCCATAAAGTATGCAAAGTGACAAATCATGTGATGCCACATCAGCGCACCGATAAAACATGACTTAGTGCACCACTATCGGTCTCACTTTTTTTTCAGTCTTTTTGGATACCTCAACAAAAAGCATGCTGATGTGGCATCACATTTGATGATGTGGCCCTAAAACGAAATATAGAAGCACATGAGTTGCCAAATAAACTATTGTAGAGAATTGGGAGTGATTTGAAATTTCCACCTAGGATTTTGAGAAACGCGAAGTTTGGGTGCTCCACTATAGGCCCCTCTCCCCTAATAAAAAAAAATATTTAACTAATTGTTCAAAATTTTATTGGCTACGAGAATCACAACAATCTACAATAAACTAAAACAAATGACACGTTAAACAATATTACTATTTTTAAGCATTTTTTAAGGAAATTTTTTTGCCATGAAGATATTAACATTTTATTTCACTCCTCTAACCATAAAAAAAAATACTTAACTAATTTTTCAAATATCATTGTCTAAAAAAACGAGATTGAATATAACATTTTAATTTTATAAATTTTTTGACTTTTTTTGTGACAATTTATTTGCCACTAGTTAATGTTTGGTATGTTGAATGCAATGATTAAACATTATAATTTAATATTTTAAGCTTTATTAAGCCAAGGCGGAATGCATTAAATCTTGGATGTGAAAATAATTCTCATAAAGATATAAGATTAATTGCATAAATTTTGGTTAGTTAAATATTTTTCCTGCACCTCTGTTAGTTATATTTTTTCTTCGGCCTCATGCATATCAATATCCATACCAATACCAACTCAATCTATATATGATTTTAGGAGAGGTTTTGATTTTAGGGAGAAAAACTAGAGAATTCTCCTTCCATTTCAAACAGTACATAAAAACATTAATGAAGGTAGTTTTTTTTTTTGCTAAACATGATAACCTAAATAAACTCACTTAATCTTCATTTGTGATTTGATGGCAGTTGTGTCAATGAACTTACTCAATCTTCATCTTTTTCAATTTTTTTCCCTCCCATAATTTGTTATTTTTACTTTTTCGGTTTTCTTATGCATTGATGGGAGTTGGAGCAATGGCGTCCACTCAGGTACATGGTTGTTTTCAATTTTCCTTGGTATCTGTTAGATGGTGTCAGTTCTTGTATGTAAATTCCTGACAGTGTAATTCTATATGTCTATTTGTTGGAGAAGCCACCACATTTTCTAGATTGAAATGCGATGGCTTGCATTACAGGAACTCAATTTTTCCTTCAAGGATTACTTTAACAGGTTGTTCAATTTCAAGAAGGACAAGGACGGCTACTGGAAATGGTTTGCTAGAAATCTTGCTTCTGGTGGTGCGGCTGGTTCATCATCTCTTCTTTTTGTTTATTCCTTGGACTATGCTCGAACAAGGCTCGCTTGGGCAAAGAGGAAAGGAAAATCACAAGTTTGAAGGGTTTATTTTGTATGAAGTAGAAATTCGTCTACCCTTTAATTAGTATGGAAACAAATTCAAATTTCTCATTTTGATTAGAAAAATTATGTAATGAAATAAAAGGAAGGAGTAATAATTTATAATAATTTTGTCATGAACAGATTAACTAATTTTTCATTGTTGGTAGATAAATTTTGTAGGGAAATGTCTCTGATAAATAAATAATTACCAAAACTTCAAAATAAATGCCAATAATTTTCTTTTTTTGATGCATACACTACATAAAATAAATTTGGTTTGCATACTTAAATTGTTTAACATTTAAATTTTAATTACATTTTATCCTATAATTATATAATATAAGTTTGGATTTTTGAATATTATGTTGTATATAGTTCAAATGTTTACAATAAAATAGTTTTTTTTTTATAAATAAATTTTTTAATAAATTTATTAAATAGTTTTATTTTTTAATATTTCATTTTTTTAATATCAACATATTAGTTAAAATGTTTAAAATAAAAAATATATTTTCATATCATTATAGGTTGGATTTTGAAGATTATTTTTTACATAATTAAAATGTTTAAAATAAAATAAAATAATTTTTTAATATTTATTTTTTTATAAATTTATAGAATATTTTTTGAAAATATATATTTTTAATTTAAATGTTTTAAAGATTTTACAAAGTTCAAAATAAAAAATATATATTTCAATTCATACTGTTGATTATATAATATTAGTTGGATTGCATATTTGAAAATAAAAAGTATAAATTAAAGACTTGCAAATCACTAATATATATTTTCATAGATATATAAATAAATATAAATTAAAGTAAATATGAATGATCTATTAAAACGCTCTTTTTATCAAAATACCACTCAATATAAATAAGTACCATAACTGTGTTTGAAATAAGTACTATGAAGTTAAGTCACTATTTAAAAATAAAAATTTAATCTTGCTAGATGTGCCTTAAATTTCTTAAAACAATTTGTAAAACATCATTCCTGTTTAGGATTTCTTATAATCATAATATTTAAAGTTTTTTGGTTGGCCTTGGACTCATTTTAATCTTGTTAGATATGATTTGAAAATTACTAAAAAAAACTGCTAAACATTGTTGCTAAAACTTAGCAAACACAACAAATTAAAACAAAACTATTCTAAAACTTTTTATGTTCTTAGGAGTTTTATTTTAGAGTTATTTTATTTTATTTTAAATTATTTAAGAATCATTTTATTTTATAAATATTGTGAATAGTTATTTTTTATGAGTTTTTTTATTTTACATGAGTTATTGTATTTACTTTAAGAATTATTTTATTTTACTTTAAAATTATTTAAGAATTATTTTATTTTATTTACTTAAGAGTTACTTTATTTACATAAGAGTTTTTTTGTCTAAATTAATATAAAAAATGTTCCCATGAACTACATAAGGAACTTTAAAACACTTGGATTCTAGTAATCAACTAGTTCATCGGATCTATTCCTAAAAATATAATATTTCTTTTAAATCTTCAAAGATACAACTAAACTCTCCTTAGGAGTAGTCACACAACCCAAAAATCGCAAGCCATGTGCAATACAAAATAAAAACTCAAAATAGTAATAATTATACCATTTTATTAATGATGTCATTCTCTTGTAATTGTGTATACACATGTTAGAAAACCTAAATATCTCACAAACCTATTGGTTTAGACTATTTATCCATATGACAGGGAGGGAAAATTACCTCAACGCTCCTTCCAAAAGTGTCAAGTTATTGTTTTGTTAACACCATGCACATGGAGGGGGATTAATTTCCTAGGCCCCATCGTTCCCAAAACTATTAACACAATTTTTGCATGTCTTATTATTAACATGTAGAGGGATATCTTCAATGTCATCCTCTAACATCTCACAAAAACAGATTGGTATATTAAAATCATTAACATAAAGTTTTGTCTTAAGTTTGTTGGCTAACTTCATAATGGTTCAATGCAATTGACAAATGTTGTCATATAGTCCATTAAAGTGGTTCAATTGATAGTTGAAAAATGCCTTGATTTGATGTTCCACTTGAGCAATATCCTTGTGTAGCAAATATGTGCTCATGACCATCAATACCATCTTTGCACTACTTAAGGATTATTTGTGTAGTGTCAAATACATTATGATTACCCAACACTTGATTTAGGTCTAAAAGGATTGGACATCACCTCCTTGATTCCTACACATGGAGAGGCATTTGCCTCCTTTTCCATCTTCCAAAGATGGATCACCCACAACCTCAATTTAGGATTGACTATCTCCCCTTCTAGATAGTCTATGAAACTCCCTAACATATCTTTCCCTCCTAGTTGATCCTTTCTCCTTCGATCATCAACAATAGAGCTATCACATTTCTTTGCCTCTTTCTACTTCTCCTTGTTACTACCATAGGAAGAAGCTATCTTTCCCCTCTACATCCTTCCACATCTAAAACTTGCAACAACAACCATAAACCAAAGTGTGGGAGCTAAATATTTCCAAACCCTTCATTATGCTGCATTAAACATCTTCTCTCACATTTTGAATGATTACATTGTTTAACCTTTGTTGTATATATTCCCATCTCAATTAATAATCACTTCATGTCTTTCTAAACCATCATTTGTTCACCTTCTTGCACTTCATTTGCCCTCACACGTGCCTCTTGTCATTTCTCTCTACCCATTTTTAATCCAAGTCTCTTATTAGAACATTTACTTCAAATTTATTTTATTACATTGAGAGGCATAACCCTACAATGACAACACTATAGGAGCTCAACAAAACTATGCAAACAAAAACAAAAAACCTAAAAAATAAAAAAGTCAACATTTCAAAGTTTGAAATGATTAGTTTTGATTTTTTTAAATAACTATATTAGATGCACAATGGCCTTTTACATAGGCCACAAGCCTATATAATGGGGTGTGGTTCATTACATAGGTTGTGAGCCTATGTAATGGGCCACAACCATTACACAGGCTATGTGTAAAAGGGCCATAAGCCCTTAAATTATTATTTTTTAACTTTTACTTTTTTAATCTTTTTGGCTGAACTGGTCGCTCTCTGGAGTTTTCTGTATTTACTGTGATATCCTTATATTTAATACAAAAAAAAAATTTATTTACTAAATAAGAATTAGTAATATAAAATTTATTAAATATGTAATTTATTTAAAAGTTAGTAATTAAATTAATATTATAATATCTAGCAAACAAAATCAAATTAATTATAATAATAAAAGAATAATAATATTTTACTAATTATTTTAATACAAACTTATTAATATAAAAATAATAAGAATAATGTTATAATAATATTACTATAATATTTCTAATATTAATAATATAAACAATATAAATATATTAATTAAAATATATTAAGAATTTTTCATATATAAAATAATACTACTATTAATAATAATATAATATTACTATTTAATAATTTAGTATATATATAATTTCTAATATATCAAAATCTACAATGTATATCAATTATTTTAATGTTTTTGTATATAAATAAAAATGATTTATTTAGTCAAAATAGAAAAGGGTTAGGGTTAGGGATAAGGTTATGATTACACTAGGGGTTAGGGTTAGGATTGCGGCTAGGGTTAGTGGTAAGGTTAAGGTTAGGGTTGGATTAGAATTTTAATCAATGTTAGTGTTATCTATTGAAATTGCACCCTTATCAAGTTGCAGAACTTGATACTTCAAAGAAACATGGAAACTTTTCCAGGTTGTGGGTCACCTAAAAATGGAAAAGAACCTTCGAAGAAGGCCAGCTTCCTTTGTGTTATCACCTAACTACTGATCTTTGTAAGGAAAAGGAAGAAGGAGTGCATGAAAATGAAAACTAAACCCTATGGTGATACACCTGAATTACTTAGACTTGGAAAACTCAGGTCTCATACACTTGTACACAATGACTAAAAACAACTTGCACAACCTGTTTCTATGTGCTTTGCATAAGTGTTTTATAAAAAGGCCTTATTGCTTGAGCTTTTAGGAGGAAAAGACTTCATAGCTAAAAGCACCTTGCAATTTTTGACACAGATTATAACCTGCAAACATCACACTTCTCTGCAAAAAGGTACTAAAGCCATGAGACAGAATTAAGGGAAACGAATACTATCTCACAATAACTGAATCAATCATGTGAAAATACACAATATTGTAGTAACAAGAAGACAAAAATACTCCATTCAGTGACATGCCCAAGGTTTGTACTGTATTCCATGTCTAAGTAAGTTACAAAACTTTGCAAAATTCTGCCAAAGGATCCAAAAGTCACTAAGTGCAGAAAAATTCCAATCAAGAGCTCCTTACAAAGAGGCAAAAAAGCCATATATACAACAACAACAAAAATCAAAGTGTCGGCCTCCTACCCTAGGGTTTACAAAAAATGAGTCGGTTCCTGAACACGTCGGCCCCTCAGATCTTTTGGAATGAAGTTAATGCTGCATTAAATGTGTATCCCTCTGTGTCCATGTCGGTGAAGGATCGCTCCAGGGATGGCCTTTTAGATCTTTTGCAACCATCGCATTAACTTCTGGCCCCCGTGTCCGACCTCGAGACTTCTTTGAAGAGCTGCCTTGAATGTCCTAAAGCACTAGTCATTAATGTCGATCCACTTTTGCCAACCGACATCCCAGTTGTCCTTGCGGTCTCTTCCTTTTTGCTCTCCTTTCTCTAGATCCTTCTGCAAGTTGGCCCCCTTGAGAGATAGCATCTGACTTTCATGTTAGATCTGAATGCCATTGTTCACCGAGCCGATCATCATCTTTGATCACAGAGTAGATCCATCCCGCATACAGTCTGTTGATCTTCTTCACACCGGTCAAACTGCCACGGTTTGCCTTCAACCTCCTCTGATTGGTTGAACAAACACCACGTAGGATCTTCAGGCGGTCAAAAGTTCTTCAAACATAATCGCATGTCGGTGAGACACTAGTTGTGTCTCCCCAATGCGATTATACTTCACAGTAGTAATCGGCATAGCTTAGAACTGTCGGCAAGACTTCACATCGAGCTGCAAGAGTTATATTGATATCCCAAAACCATCGGCAAGACTATCACTGTCGGCCAGACATCATAGCGATCAAAAATCGTTCGACCAGACTACCACCTTCGGCAAGAGGTCTCGCCGAAGTCCACAGTAGACCCATCACTATCGGCAAGACCATTACTTGTCGGCAAGACCTCATAGCGATCCCCCAAGAGTTATACCATTGTGCTCTTCCGTCGGCGAGACATCCGCATTTGGCAGGACATTATAGCGAGAGCACCCTCTATCGCGAGACCACCGGTCATCGGCAAGACATCATACTGAACTCATTCCATTCTCCCCGAGCTCAAACCCTTTCGGCGAGACTTCCTCTGGTTGGCGAGACATCACACCGATCCCTTCATCTTTCGGCGAGACCACTAGCGGTCGGCAAGACATCTCCCTGAGCTCAACTTCTTCAACGGGACTTCCTCTAGTCAGCAAGAGATTCGTTTGTCGGCCAGAGGTCACACCGAGCGCAAAACATTACACCGAGACCATTTCGTTTCGACGAGACCTCACCCCGTCGGTGAGACATTACAGCAAAAGCACCCTCTGTCGGCGAGACCACCGGTCATTGGCAAGACATCACGCCAAAGCCACAGCCTTTCCCTGAGTGCAACTTCTTTCGGTGAGACTTCCACCGGTCGGCAAGACATTACACCGATGCTAACTCCTTGTGAACAACTGTCGGCGAGAGCTCTTCGGTCGGAGAGAGATAGAAAACTTCATGGCGACGAAAATGTCTCAACGTCTTGAGGATTTCAAATGAATATAACACACTGCTAGTCGGCAAGACATTCAGTTGGTCTCAGTGACTTCTTCTTTGAGGAGTTTTATGCCATATCCGACTGAGGCATACTTTCCAATAGAATTCCTTGTGAAATAGCATCAGATGAAGACCTTCCCAATGAAAACCGAACACCTACACACTGGGCTCAACCCTTATGGGAGCCACATTTAATCCACGTGCTGAATTTAAAACATAATTTTCCCCTGATTGAGCCCGCAGGTGAAAATCGGGTAACAGTTAGCATTTAGAGTTAGAAATAGGATTAGGGTCTTGAGAAATAGGGTTAGGGTTATAGTTAAGGCTACCTATGCATATAAAAAAATAGGGTTATGGTTATATTAGAGGTACAAATTTTTTTAGTTAAGGTTAGTGTTTATATA
>VDFB02340808.1:0-18014 GCA_007258455.2 Sequoia sempervirens
AAAGCCTAATGGAGAAATATAATATTTTAATTGAGTATAGTAAGATACAACAAAGGAATATTGATCTGTAGACTAAGGTGGATAGGTTAAGGTACAAACAGATTGGGGAAACATCAAGTGCTCCAAGGATCAGTACATTGCCTTCTACATCAGGGTCAATGCCTCCTGCTTCTCCTATTGTTTCCACACCAGGGTCTCCTAGTCAAAATCCTTCCCTCACCCCTTCTCTAGAACAAATTAATGAAGAGGTAGAATTCTCTGTTGATCCTACGAAGAAGCAGCTAATGCACAAAATTGAAGAATTACGGGCATCATTGATGGTAAGTGAGGAGGGATCCCTTTTAAAGCAAAAGGATATTGTTACTACTATCTTAAGGCATTTGAATGAGAAAATTGATAATAGATTATCATTTATATATTCTTTATATTCTTTATTATTAGATGCAATAAAGAATATTTATAGGGATCAGGAGGTAGTTATACCATTAATTGAAAATTGGATCCCTAGGGCTAGTGATTTAGATATAATGTATAAGGCCTCAAGGTTTGATATAAATAATAGGCCCCAATCATTAAGGCCTAATCAAGTGTTAGATAAATCATTTCAAGGTTTTTAGACCTTACTAGATGACTTGAGTAGGAAGATCAAAGAGTTGGTGAAGAATTTTGATGATTGGGGTAACACATTGTTACCTAACATAATTGATGAGTAGGGGAATATCAGGTCACTCCAACAGTGGCAGGATCAGGAAAATGAGGTCATCAATGATCAAATTAAATTAATTTGTAATAACTCATATTATGATTTGTTGGTGAGTTGTATGGACAAAATCATTGGCACCATCTCATTTTTGGAATCTTTTGAAAGAGAGGAAAATTAGGTAGCAGTTAAATACACACCTTATAATGTCAAGGTGAATGAGGTAATTAATTTAGACTGGACAATTGATGAGGAATATCAGAAATGGGTAAATAAATATTTAACTGAGGAGGAGTAAAAGAGTGGGACGCTAACAGTTGGAAAATCAGTTGTTGCAGTTACAACGGATTCCAGTTTTGTTTTTGGTGACAGTCTTGGTGTGAGATTCTTGAGGCTCTTTTGTTGCTGCATCAACCTTTCTCAGCAGGCATGATGAACATGAATATTCTCCAGGGTGATGGCTGTTGTAACGATTTTTGGAATATCACCAGGTGCTCCATTTAGTTGGTGACACATGTACTTTCTGGCCCGATGCTTGTTTGCTCCTTCATTTTCTATAAGAAGGATTTCAAGGCCAGAAGTACAGGTTAGCAAGTTAGTAATTTTAGGTCGATTCAAGGTGAAGTTGCAGAGAAAATTGTAAAGTTCAATGGTTTCAAGGGAAATGCAATTTAGGTTTTGAGTCATTCTGTAATAGGTTTTGGATTCATGGGGATTTAATGTTGTATAATAGTACTAGCATTTGAGTTGAAATGATAAATTCAAACTCATGTCTCTCCATTGTACATGCATATCTGAATTTTGAATAAGATAACTAAGGTTTGTTTCATTCACCTCACTGTTGTGGTGTGTATGATCCTTATTATAGCTTTAATTCAAGGGATTAATTAAAATTCTTGAATGGGATTATAGGCAGATATGTTCTGTATAAGGATTTGATAAGTAGTATTGGGTTAGAATGCATATTGATAAGATTGTAATGCAATGTTATTAGGAATCTTATATGTTATGTGTTAAATCTATCATAAACCCTTAGATACTTATGAATTTGACTCCTACAATGGATATATGGCACTGATCTAAGTTGTGTTTATTCGTATGATTCAGTATTTGTTTTCCTTTACTTGGAGCTTGCTACAAATTGCAAACCAATGACTATCTTATACTTTCAAATGTGTTGTAGTTATCTCATGCTCCAAATTGTTGATAATACTGATGAACTGCCAATTCTATTTGGTATTATCCTATTGTGTTGAGCTATTAAATGAGATCATTTGTTGTATATTAATGTTGTTTATGATGATGGTGTAGAGGTTGTAAACACATTAAGGGATCACCCTCCCAGGTCTTACAGAGCCTGAAGTGTAGGAGGCTTTTAATGTCCTCGTTAGTTGGTCCAAGTCTGTTGATTCCATTCCATTCCATTCCATTCCCTCCCCTCCTTTCCTCCTTCCTCCCTCTCTTCCTCCGGGTCCTCTCTCCTTTCTTCCCTTCCTTCCCTCCCTCCCTCCCACTTTATCAAGTCTCACCCTCCTAACGCCTCTCTTTCTCTCAGGTCTCTCTCTTTCTCACTCCTATCTTTTTCCCCTCTACCCTTAACTGTCTACCTTCTACCTATTATCTACTGAAATTGCACCCTATTGAATGTGAAGTTCGACATTTCAGTGTAACATGGGAAGACCTCTAAAGTTGTGGGTTACTTGTAAGCAGAGGTCAACCTTCGGAGAAGGTTAGCTTCCTAGTTGGGTTGTCGCCTAAAACTACTGACTTTGTAAGGAAAAGGGAGAAGGAGAATGCTTTAAAATTAAAACTAAACCCTATGGTGATGCGCCTAAACGTTACTTAGATTTGAAACCAGATTTCATACACTTGCTTGCAATGACTGAAGATAAATTTGCACAACTCATTTCTGTATATTTTTGTAAAAGTGCTTCACAATCAGGTTCTAGTGCTAAAATTCCTAGAAGGAAAGCTAATTTCACATCTAAAATTCATTTTACATCTTTTGAAACAATTTGTAACCTGCAAAACATAATTTATGCATAAAAGGTTATAAAATTTGATACAAAGTTTGAAGGAAATAAACATTACCTCACTACAAGCTTGATCAATCAACTAACTCTACACAAAAATGCAAAGAGAAGGTAGGAAAAAGTTTCAAATCAATAATAATCAAGGTCTTTACTGAATTTCCTCTCCAAAATTGAGTTGCAAAGCATACATCAGCTGAGAAAGGATTTGAGAAAAATCACTAACTCTCTAGAATGCATAATCTAAACTACTTTCAAAGAGGCAAAAAATGTCATATATACAACCAAAAACCTAAAGTGTCAGCCCTTCCTTTAGGGTTTTCCAAAAAATATCAGCCTCCAGAAAGATCTGCCTTAGATCTTTTGAATCAAGTTACTTTTGCATTAAATGTGTATCCCCGCTGTCCATCTCGATGAAGGATCGCTCTAGGAATGGCCTCCAGATCTTTTGGAATAATCACATTAACCTCTGGCCTCCGTGTCCACCCTCGAACTTCCATCAAAGCCGCCTTGAATGTGGTTATTCCGATAATCATAAATGTCAATCTACCCCTCGCTAGTAGACACCATAGTTGTCATTGTGACTTGAGGTTTTTCCTTTTTTTCCATTTTCCTGCTCAAGATCTTTGTGCAAGTTGATCGTCTTCGAGAAGTAGCATCCGACCTCCCCTATTAGATCTCTTCATAGATGACACCACTGGACACCGAACCGATCCATCATCCTTTGATCATAGAGCAGATCCATACCGCTCACATTTCATTGATCTTCCACAGGGGTGGTCACAACAGTCTGACAGTCAATGGTTCACAATCAACTTTCTCTGATTGGTTGAACAGATGCCACATGAGATCACCAGACGGTCAAAGGTTATTCCTGCAGAATCGCATGTCAGTGAGACACTAGTTGTGTCTCCCCGTTGCCACAATGCTCCACAACAATTATCGGCATAACTTTCCATTGTCGGCAAGACCTTATAGCAAGCTGCAAGAGTCATACCGATATCCCCTTTCTTTGTCAGCAAAACCACGATCATTTGGCCAGACCTCATAGCGAACACAAACCACTCTCCCTGATGCCGGCCCATTTCGGCAAGACTTTAATGGGTCGGAAAGACCTTACACCAAGGCCACTATTCTTTCGGTGAGCTCATTTCATTTAGGGGAGACCCCATCCTTTCGGCCAGAGGTTATACTAATGAGACTCCATGTCAGTGAGACTCTCCCTGGTTAGCAAGACGTTACAGCAAAGCCCCCCACCTTTCGGTGAGACTCCGGAGAGTCGGGAAGACTTCTCCCTGAGCAACCCTTCTTTCGCGGAGACCTCCAGCAGTTGGCGGGACATTATCCCGAAGCCACAACCTTTCGTCGAGACTTCCATTTATTGGCAGGACCTCTCCCCAATGACACCCTTCTTTTGGCGATGCTAGCCTTGTGCACAACTATCGGCAGGACTTCCTCAATCAGGGAGAGAGAGAAAACTCATGGTGACCAAAATGTCTCAGTGACCTAAGGATTTCGAATGAATATAGCACAACAACCACTCGGAAAAACAACTGGAGGGTCTCACCAACTTTCTTCTTTGAGGAGTTCTATACCAAGTCTGACTGAGGCATACCTTCCAATAGACTTCCTTGTGAAATAGCATCAAATGTATGATTTAACCCTTGATGCAAATGTTCCTCCATTTGGCCTTCATGAACACTTGAAAACATAGATTGTCCTACCTGATTGAGCCAGCAAGTGAAAATCGGATAACATTTCTGGCAACCTTAGCTAATTGTTTTCCTACTAAACATGGAAACCAGTAGCCTAAACTTGTCCATTGGGCTCGGAGTCACTTAGTAAAAACTTAGAAATAGACCTAGAGCAGTTTGTACATGGTTGCACTCATTTGCAACTCATAGAACATAACAGGTTGTCGAAAACTTATTGAAACAAGAGAAACTGAAGTGAAACTATTTACTGTGTTGGAACAAAACTTAGGGAATGAAACAACAACTAAAATAAAGTGTAGAATTACATATTGAAAGCATAAAACCTAACCTAGTATGTATAATGATAAATCATACCTCAAAAAAACGTTTGAGGTGAATCCCATTAATTGGTATTGGTAACTTTTCTCCATCCATGTTTGATAACTAGAATGCATTATGCTCCTTGCATTCAGTAACAATAAAAGGACCTGTCCAGAAATGGTCAAATTTTGTATGTTTTCCTGGACCACTCTTTAGCACATCCCACTTGAGAACAATATCACCTTCCTAAAACTTTGGTTGTAGCTTCTTTATCAAATGTTTTCTTCATTTGGATTTGATAATACCCAAATTTTCCATTGCTTTATCTCTGATTCTCTTCGCTCCATGAGCCTACCATATCTCATGGACATTGGGTCTTGTTCTTCATACATCTCCAACCTGGTGAAATGTCTAGAGTCGAAGTTTCCTACGATAGAGGCAATCTAGCCTCTTAACCATAAACTTAGGAATGTATGGAGAATTCACCAACCGATTCTCTCTTAGGGGTTATTCTATCTGCCCAAAGTGCAGATTTCAATGTGGTATGCCATATTCTTTGATTCTCTTCCATAGTCCTCTTAATGATTCAGATCAGATTTTTATTTGTACTTTTAGCTAATCCATTACTCTGCACATAATAATTGGAGGAAGTATTCAAATGAATTTTGTGTTTAATAGCCTAATCTATGACTCTTAATCTAACAAATGCAAGAGCATTATCAAAAATGATGGAGTCAAGAACTCCAAATCTAGTGATTATATCTTCATAAAAACTCAAAACTGAAGATTCATTTTCTTCTTTCAAAGCTGTTGCCTCTATCCACCGTGTTAAATAATTTGTAGTAGTAAGCACCCACTTATGACCAGCACTGGATGGTGGATTAATTGGTCTAATAAAGTCAATCCCCCATCTTGTGAAGGGCTACTCTTCTTGAACTGGATGTAAAGGCATAGCAGGTAACTTTTCCTTTCCTGCAAATAAAGAATATTTAATACACTTCCTTGACCATGCATATGCATCTTTAAACAAGCTAGGCCAGTAATAACCAACTCTCATAATTTTCCAAGTAGTTGTCCTTGGAGCAAAGTGACCTTCTGAAACTCCATCATGAAACTCATGAAGTACCTTTTCTGTTTGATCAGCATCCATGCACCTTAACAAAACACCATTCAGATCTTTCCTAAAAAGAATATTATCAATGAGGACATAAGGAATTGATTGCAATCTAAATTATCTTTGTTTTACTCTGTCTAGACCTGGTGGACATTCACCAGTACGAAGAAAGTGGGTCATTTCTTGAACCCAACTTGATGTTAATGCAAGTGCAGTGCCTTGAACATTTTGGGGTTCATCTGTATTAGCTAAAACAACACCAGTTTCTGATTTATGTACATCTTCATGGGTTAAGGAAAGTTGCTCACAAAGTCCTCTACCTCTGATAAGTTTTTTGATGTTGATGTCGACATCAAATTCCATTACTTTTGTGATCCACCCTGCTCTTTTCTCACTCAAATCCTTGTTTAATAGAAATTCCTTCACACTTGGGTGTGCAACCAAAATATGATTTTTTTTGTTTGAAACCAAAGGTTTAAACCTCTTTAGGCTTTTGATCACAGCGAGAACATGTTTCTCAACAAATGTACATTTCTCTTCATAATCAACAAGTCCTTGAATAAAGAAAGCTATTGGCTGCTCTAAATTATCACTATTTTTCTGAACCAGCATAGCAGAAATTGAACTAGCGCTGCCAAAAGCATATAAGAAGAAATCTTTAGAGAAATATGGATTTACCAGTGTTGGAGTTGATGCTAAAGCTTCCTTGATTTCTTCAAAACTACGTTTTGCTTCTCTAGTCCAACTGAAAACTGCATTCTTTTTAAGCATGGTAGTCAAAGGCTGTAGTAAATTTGCAACATCAGGAATGAATCTTCTTAAAAAGTTAATTCTCCCTAAAAAGCTCTGCAATCATTTCTTGTGATTGGGCAATGACAATTCAAGTATAGCTTTAACTCTTTCAGGATCAGTGGTAACTCCATCTTTTGACACTATGTGACCTAACAATTTACCTTCATGAACTGCAAAATACTTTTTCTCAGACAGAGATATTCCATATTCTACATTTTCAAAAACTTGCTTGAGATGTGACAAGTGATCATCCTCAGATTCTTGAATATACATTTATGTCATCTAAGTAAACCAAAAGAAATTTATGAATTAAACTCTAAAATGCCATATCCATGGCATGCTGAAAGGTGGCACCAGCGTTAGATAAACCAAAATGCATTCTCTTGTAGGCCATAGTGCCCCATTTTGTTGTAAATGTTGTTTTATACTGATCCTCCTCTTTGACTAGAATCTGGTTATAACCAGAATACCCATCCAAAAGAGAAAATCTCTCTGAACCAACAACGGCTTGGAGAATTTATTCCATAGATGGCAAGGGATAATGATCTTTTAGAGATGCTCTGTTAAGGTCTCTAAAATCTACACATAACCTTAATTTCACTATTCTTTTTGTAACCGAACAAGGTTAGAAACCCAAGATGTGTTTAATTGAAATATGATACCCTCTACCTAACTTGGTCAACTCTTTGATCATTAAAGGTTCAAGCTTGGGGTTCAATGGTCTTTGTTTTTGTCTAATAGGCTTGGCACCAGGTTCTAGCTCAATTGTATGTTGTGCAATATGAGGATCAAACCCTCTTAAATCAAAATATTGCCAAGAAAAAACATCATGATACTCTTGGCATAAAACAATGAAATCTCTCTTATCTTCAACTGAATAGATTTTGCCTAATTTGAGAAGCTTACTTTTAAAGATTTTCACTTCTTCATAATGATCTTCCTTCACTTGAATGCTGACTTTGTTCTTCTTAAGCTGATCATCAAAATTGAATATGGATTCCAAGGTAACCAACCCTTTGGGAAGTTTATTTGTCTTTTAGCTGTATTACTTGATCATTATACTATTGTTTAATCCTTTCCTGGTTCACTGTAGAAAATTGTTCTTGGAGCAGAAAGGTTAAAATCTGTTCATCACTTTCAAATACCTGCCAGTTAATTTTGTTATCAGGAATTGATAGAATGATAACCACCTTAACATACTGCTGTATTTTTTTCTTTTTTAATATCGCCTAGGATATCGAACTGTGCTCCAATTCCTGCAAGTCTATCAACATGCTTATTCTGATTTCATGGAATAGAAATTAGATTGAAGGCATTAAATTCTTCAATTATGTTCCATACTCTATTTATGTAAGACTTCGAAGCATCATTCTTGGCAACATTCAGCCCCCTCACCTGATTAACTATCAATTCACTATCTCCATAGACTTTCAAATAGTAAACTCCTCTTTTCCTTGCCCACTCAAAGCCTTGAATGAATCCTTCATACTCAGCACTATTGTTAGAACAAGCAAAAGAAAAATGAAAAGTTGAAAAGTACTTATCACCCTATGGAGAAGTCAACATTGCACCTCCACCCGCTCCATTCTTACTTCTAAAACCATCAAAAAACATTTCCCAAAGTTCACTTTACTGTTGCAAAAACTGATCCATACCTTTTTCAAGGTTTGGAACCTCTGCATCAGGTTCAAGCATCACATAATTACCCATATTGGCATCGTGAATAAGGTCTTCAAGACTGTCCAGCACATTTTCAGCTACCCATTCAAGTAATAGCACAATAGGAACAACTTCTACTTGAAGTTATTGAGCTAGAGCCAGTTCACTGTTGAAAAAAATGACACAATTTGTGTCTGCAAGAGTAGGAACAACATTGATAGGACTTGGGTTATATGGCTCAATGTGATCTTTAGCCAAATTTTTAGATTTAATGGTAACTTTGGTTCCATATCTAGTTCTAAACAACATATGTGACCAATCAGCTGACACATAACCTCCTATTTTAGCTGTAAAGTCTCTTGAGAGACACAAAGAAAAAAAAGGTGGGAGATCTACAATGCATATGTCCTAAAGAACTAAAAATTTTGGACAAGCATGAAGGGTAAGACTCAAGCCTTTAATAACCCAATGTATTAATAGAAGTACCATCCAATTGAATCACTCATTTCTCTAAAGGCTGATACTTAAGTCCAAGTTTATCAGCAATTTTCTTTGGCATTATAGAGCTACTAACTCTACTATCTACCATACAGTTATGAACTAACTTATCACCTATGATTACAGACATATAAAATGGAGGTGGTTTGACTTATTTTCCTACCTCTTTGCTGAGTTTTTTATCATTTTCTTGAGGATTATTTGTCAACACAGTTCTAACTTGACCTATTGGAGACTTAGATTCATCAGACATTTTAAAATTTGACAAAGCTGAGTGTAACATATCTTTTTTGACCTGGGATAGCTAATGAATCCCACATAGACATCATTACATTCAATTTTTTCATACTATCAAGAATGTTATAAGGTACAACTAGGTTCACTTTATGATGTATCTTTATGCCAGCATGATCAGCTTGCAAGTGTGGTTGCTCCTTAACTAGGAGTTGTTGATTTGTTTGCAGAGCGTGAGTCACTTGAGATGTAGATGGTTCTACAGTTGTTGCCTTTCCTTTATCAGCTGCTTGATCAAGCTCAAAATCTCTTTTCTTCACCCTTGTGTTAGCTACAACTGGAGAATTATCTACATTCAATCCACAAAATGCTTCACCTTGCCAGTTAAGTAGGGTAGTATCATTGGTAAGCTGATCTTGGTGTTGTGGAGATGCATCATTGAGTGCATTCTGTTGTGAACTTGAGGCATTTTGTACCATAAGTGTCTGATTAATGAGTCAATTTAAGCAAGTGGCTTGATTGTGAGATCGGTTGCAAGGGTAGCACCACTCATAATCTACTGCTAAGTTTTTTTGTATAGGGACAAGATCCTTAACTACACTAACAGGTGCTGGAGCATAAGCCTGAAAAAGGTCTAGTATTTATACTCTATCTTAGGCCCTGGTAGTTGCCTTGATAAGCCTGTCTATTACCTTGATATTGTTGTTGTTAACCTGAATTCTACTATTGATAAGGCATGTTATATGATTGCTATTTTTCCAAGCTCACAAGCTTATTACCAAAAGTCTGTAATAAACTTTTGATCTCTTGTAACTCATTTGAAGATCTTGAAACAATAGTTTCTAGCATTATAGCAACTAGAATAGTGGTTGATTCTGCTGGAACAGGTGGCAAAGGTGCAAAAGGTGGTATCTATAAAGGGATATTCAAATGAATATCTAGAAATATAGGCATTGGTGGCCTAGGAGCAAGTTTACCAGCTTGTATTAGGTTGTTTTTAGCTCTAATTGCTATTTCAAATGCATTTGGTAGAGAAACACCCCCCATTGATTGTATCATAACAGCTATATCACTGTTAAGAGCCTTCAAAAAGTACAAAAATGCATATTCTGGAGGTGGTCTCACTATTGCAGGAATTCTATCCCAGGTTCTTTGAATTCTGAAATTGAAATCATTCATTTGCTCCTGAGGAGCTCTCTTAATCGTAGTTAATTGCTCCAACAAAGACAAATTATCAGACCTGTCTTGAAACTGCCTATGTAATTTGTCACCCAACTCATTCTAGGTGGCAATTGAACCTACTCCAAGACTCCTAAACCATTGTAATGCTCTTCCTTTGAATGATGCTGCAAGTAATCTTACAGCTACGTCTTCTTGTGTGATATTGTGCACACTACATAGGGAAGCGACGTCTCGTATATGTTCAATAGAGGTAGTCTGATCTTCCCCCATGAAAATTGGCAAGCTCTTCAAAGCTTCCATTGGAATGTTATTTTGTTGTGCCAAATTTAATGGACTACCTCCATTAAATGACATAAAAGGTTGATTTCTGGGAGCAGCCATTAGAGGTGGTTGAGGTGGGTTTACTTGCACTCAAGGTGAAACAAAAAATGGGACAACAATATGAGATATCACAGATGGAGGAGTAGATTTAGTTCTTCTAGAATAGATAAATGTTGTCCCTGTCCTTTCTGTTACCCTACCTTTTCTCCTTGGTGGGGAAAGTTGTAAATATTCAAAAGGAACTGAGCTGCTCCTTGTTTGAACTCTTCTCATAAGCTATAAAAGCACTGATTCTGAAGTTCTTTCTCTCCAGTGGAGTCACCAAGTATGCAAAAATGACTTCATTAAAGTCTGAAACATGTTGGTTGCATAACAAACCAATAATATAATGTGGAACTGGTCCCACCGGGTGTGCCAAAAACTGTTATCTTCTAAAATTGCACTTTGTTGAACCTAATGTTCAACACCTCAGTGTAACATGGGAAGACCTCTAAAGTTGTGGGCTTCTTGTAGATAGAGGGCAACCTCTAGAGAAGGTTGGCTTCCTTTATGTTATCACCTAACTACTGATCTTGTAAAGGAAAAGAGTAGAAGGAGAATACTTAAAAAATTAAAACTGATGGAAACACTATTTCTATGGTGATACACCAAATTGACAAGAGCAATGAGACACTTAGGTTACACTTGAATATTGATGATGGATATGGGACTGCACCACAAGTTTCTATAGATTATGCATAAGTATTTCACAAATAAGTTTGAAATGCACACACTTTTAAGAAGGAAAAGCAATTTTTCACAAATTAAAAGATCATGTGCAATTCAATAAACACAATTTGTAATCTGCATAATACTACTTTTGCAAAGAGAGTCACACTAACATGAGACAAAGCTACAAGGAAATAGAAAAATTTCAAAAATTAGCTTGATTAATCACCTGAAAATGCGCAATATTTTACAAGAACTAGAAGGAAAATTGAACCATCAATGGTAACCAATGTAAATTCTATATATCATGCTCCAAATTCCAAATGAGTTATAAAGAATGCATCAGTTGAGAAAGGATTTGAGAAAAATCACTGACTCTCTAGAATGCATAATCCGAACTCCTTTACAAAGAGGCCAAAATTCCATATATACCAAGAACTAAAAATGTAGGCCCCTGCCCTAGGGTTTACAAAAATGAATCAGTTGTTGAACATGTAGGCCCTCAGATATTTTGGAATACAGTTAATGCCACATTCAATGTGCATCCCTCTATCCATGTCGGTGAAAAGATCACTTTCATGAGTGGCCTTCAGATCTTTTACAACAATCACATTAACTTGTAGCCCTCGTGTCCACCCTCGAAACTTGTTAGAGATGCTTTGAATGTTTCTGAGTGTTATCATAAATGTCGATCCACTCTTGTCAATGAACACCATAGCTATCCTTGAGACTCGTAGCTTCTTCCCCTTTTGGCCTTCCTCTTGCTCTAGATCCTTCTGCAAGTTGACCTACTTCAAGAAGCAGCGTCAGGCATGCTCTAAACTGAATTCACAAGCCCTGATCATCCATTGAACCAAAGTAGATCCATTTCATATATGCTTTGTTGATATTCCTGGCACTGGCGAAGCTGCCAATGGTTCACCTATAGCTTCCTCTGATTGGTTGAATAGATGCCACGTGGGATCACTAGACGGTCAAAGGTTAGTCTTGTAGAATCACATGTCGGTGAGACACTAGCCGTGTCTCCCTGATGCCACAATGCTCCACAGCAGTTATTGGCATAACCTACCACTATCGGCGAGACATCATAGCAAGCTGCAAGAGTCATACTGCAACATAAAGTTGTCGCCCAGACTATTGCTATTGAGAAGAAATCATAGTGAATGCAAACCATGAGCCAAGAGTCCCAGTGAGCTCTTCATCCTTCAGTGAAAGTTTCACCAGTTGGTGAGACTTCCTCGAGTCAACCAAACATTATGCCAAACTCAAACCTTTTAGTGAGACTCCCTCGTGTTGGCAGGACATCTCCCTAAAACCATCCCACTTCGGTGAGACCTCACCTCATCAGTGAGACCTTACCCCGAAGCCACAACCTTTTGCTAAGACGTCATCGGTTGGCAGGACCTCTCTCCAAGCACAAACTCTTTCCCCAAGAGCATTCTGTTTTGGTGAGACTTCATTTGATCGGCGAGAGGTTACACCAAGACCATTCCACTTCAGCGAGACCTCATAGGGAGCTGTACAACCTTTCACCGAGACCTCCATCATTCGGCAAGATGTTATGCCAATCGAAAAATCCTTTAGCTAGACTTCCACCTTTCGGCGAGATGTTACAGCAAGCCCCAAACTTCTCCTTGATGCTAGTCATTTTGGTGAGACCACTGGTCATCAGCAAGACATCACGCCAAAGCCATAGCCTTTCAGTGAGACTTCACCCCATCGGCAAGACATCTCCCCAAGCTCAAAACATTTCACCGAGAGTTCCATTTATCAGCCAAAGGTCAGAGTGAAGGTAAACCACTCTCCCCGATGCTAAGCTTGTGAACAAATGTCAGTGGGACTTCCTTATTAAGGGAGAGATAGAAAACTCATGGTGACCAAAATTTCTCAATGACCTGAGGATTTCAAATTTATATAGAACCAAACTACTAGTTGGCAAGAAAATAGGAGGGTCTTAGTGACTTTCTTCTTTAGGAGTTTTATGCCAAATCTGACTGAGGCAGGCTTTCCAACTAACTTCCCTAAAAAATAACATTCCAATGAAGACCTTCCCAATGAAAACCAAACACCTACACGTTGGGTTCAACCCTTATGGGAGCCAGATTTAATCCATGTGCCGAATTTAAAACATAATTTCCCCTAATTGAGCTCGCAGGTGAAAATTGGGTAACAAGAACTCTCTTAAAGATTTTGGTGGGGCTTTTATGCCACAATCTTGCAAAACATCATTAGTACAAAAATCTAAACATATAGAATGATAAACATCATAATGGTTAGCGAATTCAATATGTAGTCTACAGTAATAGGTAGTGCGTGTGTGATTTATCTTGACATAAAAAGGTTTAAGCATTTCAAAGAATCTTTGAGAAATACTAATTTGAGGATAATCATTTTGAAATTTATGAAAAAATTGGGTTTGAGTCGTATCCAAAAAATGCTTTGGATGTGGCTCATAGTTTCGACTACCGATTCTCCTTCTTACGACATCCCTTTGATTCAAAGATTTCCTTGTATTATTCTTCCAATAATCTTCAATTAGTGTTCTCAATGCTTCAACAACTTTTTTATCTTTGTGTGGTAGTCTCCCCAAGAATGCACATAATTCATTTGAATCGGTGCCCTCAATTATTTGTCACCTTTGAACGGCTTTTGATAAAGTTTTTCTACTAATTCCCATTTGTTCACTTGTCTTTTTAATGAGGCGAGATCTCTTTGTTTGATAGCTTACCAAAGTCAATGTAATGACACGTCAGGTGACATTACTATCCTTTGAAGCATGAGGTCTTACCCACATTGTGGAAGCATCCATTAGATTCTTCACAATAGTGTTTTCACTTGATGCATTCGATGTTCTAAACCCAAGAGTCTTCATGATGTTTCTATACTTTAAACCCTACATCATTTGAACAAATAGTTGACATCTTGCAGTCTCATTTAGCCTTTCAAAGAACATTTTCCAAATCTTATCAGCATATCTTCTACAAGTGCATTCTGGAAGCTTACCTTCCATGTGTTGCAAAATATCCTCATCAATATTAATCAAAAAAAAATTCTTTCTACGCAAAATTCTAGGTGGTGTTCTCTTAGGTACATACATCTCAACATTAGCAATTTCATCAATATTGAATTGAGGTGGGCTAGATTGTGTACCTTCGATTGAGGGTGGAATAGAAGACATACCTTGAGATTCACATGGGGATGATGGCATATCTTGTTCATCAACTCCGAGTGATGATGTACTCTCAACTTTAGATGTGGTGGATGGTGTCCAACCATACTCACTTGTGGTAGATGGTGTCCCTCCATATTTGCTTGTGCTTAATGGTGTCCCTCCGTATTCACTTGCGGTAGAGGGTGTGTCTCCAACTATGGTATCTACATCTCCCCTAGCATGACTCTTTCGCATTCATGCCCTTTGTGCTTCCAATTTATTTTCTCTTTTTGATAGTTAAGGTTCCTCTACAACTAGATTGTTTTCATTAATCTTTCCCAATTTCTGCTTTTCATGATATTCCCTCATCCATTTTTTCTCTTTATCTCTCAAGGCTTGGAGCTGATCATCTGTTAGTTTTTTCCTTTTAACAGTTCATTTCTTCGACATGATGAATAATTTTACCTATGCAAAAAGTGCTAAGTTGTCTAATTAACTAATTGAAAGCTTTGGAAGCATAACTCAATGAAAGCTTTGGAAGCATACACAAAGAAATTCCATTGACAACGTAAGGCTGTAACATGACAAACTGGTGCAAGAGCGCCTAGGTCATGAAATTCCTTCAAAAGGCTAATTTGTTCAATTTGTAATGTTCAAGTAAATATGATGAGTGAAGGTCATGAAATGATGAATTTCAATGTATTTGCACAATGAAATAGGTCACTAGGTAATATTATTGAAAAGTTGCTTTTTATAACAAAAGTTATCAATTATTGTAAAAATGTAAAATTGCACAAAAGCAGGAAGGTGAAGAGTCTTTTTTGTGGAAGGGCAAGGATGGGTTGATGAAGATGAAGAGGCAGTTATTTCAACTAATTTAGACACCTTTAAAAATCATTGTAAGCTCGAGAAAGGCAGATCTTGTATCCCAAAAATCCATAAAAATCAATAAAAAAACCTCTGCTCAGTTATTTTGGAAAGCTTTTCTATTCTTGTTTTCAGGTTGCATAGTGATTCAAGCATTCTAAGATTTGATTCTTGTCAGGGAAAGAGACTTCTTTCATTCTTGAAAGTTGTAGGTGTTGGTGTAATTAATTATTAATTACACTTTGCATAAGTTTACTTAGGTAATTATGTAATTCCTAAGTTTTAGGCTTTCATCTTTATCTTATCGAGCTATCTTGTTGCTCAAGATAAGATTAGGTTTGCATCTTTGCTTTTATAAAGCAAATCATATCTTGTAATTAATTGAATTCTTGAATAATTAATGTTGCACATCTTTCTTGCAACCTCTCTTGCTTTTTTTGATTTTCTCTTCTGTGGAAGGTTATTCTGGTTTGCAAATCTGATCATGGGTTTCTAACAGTAGGAATTGTAATTCAAATAATCAAGAATTTGAACTTAGTTTCCTAAGTCTTGGTCTATGGTTTCCTTAGAATTGTTTTGAGAGTCTAAAAAGTGATTCTTATCCATTCCACCAATGTAGGGCTAGTAGGTCAGTGGAATGGATCATATTTAGTGTCTTTTCAATGTGAAGATGTGTGTGGCAGGGGTAAATAGAAATAAGAAGTCGGGATACTGTTGCATGAACAAAATTCTAAATTTTCTCATTCAAAAAAATGGTGTTTTCAAGTAGGTTTTGAGGAAACAACATGTAGAGGAGCTTATAAATGATTTCAAAATAATTTTCAAACATAATGAAGCATGTTTCAATTGTTGGGGTGAGTAGTAGAGGTTTTGCAAATGTTTGATTAAAGAAACCCTCATGGTTGGTGTGTTTTCACCCTATAATCAAGTGTTTAATGATTTTGTGTATTGATGGGCATTTCCCATCTTCAAACTTGTTTATTTGTGAGTTTCTACACATGGCCTAATACTATTTGCAGGTTTGGTGGATTAGTGAGTAGTTCTATGATGACTTGATTTGATAAATTGACCTATTTAAGGGCTTTTACCAGTAGACAGCATGATGGTTCTACTCTATTTTGTGAAATAAGTGTATAAAATTTTATAGTATGTTGAAAAGGATCAAAATAGGCTTGACAATCTGTATTGGGATTGTGTAAATGCTTTATGATAGAAAAGAAATCACCCGATTAGATGGAATGTTGGCCTACTAGAGATATTTGGCATTGTTTGCTAAAAACAAAGAATATGTAGAAACAACGAAAGGAATGTTGTTAAGTGCTTGGGAGCAGTCTCATTTGTGATGCCATACTTGTGTCTATGCTTGGTAATGTTTTGAAGGTAGATTGTGAAATATTTGATGATTGGGCATATGTTTCCAATATATGGCAATGGTGTCTTGAATGCAAAGTAGTCAGAGTGTGTCTATACTGATATATTGGCATATTACAATCAAAACATGATGAAATTGGTATCTTAAAGGTCTAGTGACAATGTTAAACTAATGCTGCTTGTTGTTGTTACACATGGTGTTTAAGTGAAGATAGGATGATGGATGTGTTGATTTGAGCAAAGATATCTTAAATTGATGGGATGATGTTTGATTGCAAGTCTAAGGAATAAAGGTGTTTCATTGTTTTTTCCTTGAAGGGATAAGTTGAGTTGATGGGTGATTGCTGTATTTTTTATGACAAGAACAAAGTTGAAAGTTGATTTTGAAAATGGTTTGCTATATAGAGATGGTGAATTGGCTATTGATAGCCTTATAACTTGAAATGAAATAAATGGATTTTGGTTGAATGAAAAGTAGTTTTGGATGAATTTGACAAAGTTTGTATAAATTGATCTTCTCCTGATTTGATTTGGGAAGGAATTTCCCTAAAGAAATGATGTTGTTGAGTGGCTTGGCAATATGATAGTTCATCACAAACAAACAATTTGATTAACATGGAATAAGAAAAATAACAAAAATGAAAGCAAGCCATAATAGAATGAAAGAAAATGTACAAAGATTTCACATACCTAAAAAAGAAAAGTTTCAAATGGAGTTCTACCCAATTATGCAGCCTTTGCTTCTTCCTTCCTCAAACTCCTCAAAAATTTAACTTCTTCAAAAGCTTGTTCTCCTCCAAATTTCAATTGTATATCAATTATCACTGTAATTCAAACTTGAATTGATATTATATGCCTCTCAATGTGAAAACTCTGCTATTTCATGCAAAGATGATGGAAAGAACATTCAAAAGGTGGTGGAATCTCAAAATCATGCATGCACACTTCACTCAATCACCAAAAAGCTACTTTTTGTCACAGCACATGCAAAACAAGGAGAATATGTAGAATGTGGGCCGACATCACGAGTATATTGTGATTTTTTACTATTTTTAGTGCAATAAAAAATGTGCTCGCATTATTTAATCCTAAATGGACATGTCTCTACTAGTTAATAGCACACTCGTGTTATGATAAATTTGGTTTTTTTAAGCTTTAGATGGTACATTTATAGGGTAGAAGATTAAGGGTACTAGGGAGAGAGCTAGAGGGAGTGAGAGAGGAAGGGAGTGAGAGAGAGATAAAGGAGGGAAGGGATAAGGGTAGAGGGTAGAGGGTAGAGGATTTAAGGGTGAATATTTTAAGGTTTGAAATTAAGGGTAGAGGGGAGAGAGAGAGGGAGTGACTGAGAGAGAGAGACCTAAGAGAGGGA
>VDFB02340809.1:0-23703 GCA_007258455.2 Sequoia sempervirens
GAATTTGAAATGTTTCTTTGTAAATGCTTAAGTGCCCAAGGTTGGTTTCCTATTGAGAAGAGCAGCCCCAACTACTCTTGCAGTTGTGCAGATCTTGGTGACATAAATTAAAGATGACCTCATTCTTACTAGGTAAATAAGAATTGAATCAAATGAATCTGAAGAAATCCCTTCTTTGGAGTTACTTTCTTCCATCTGAAGGATGGATCCTATGGTGCAAAGGTTGGAAAATGAGGTACTTGTCCTTAAAAAGTAGCTAGCTCAAGGTGTGTTTTATGTACCTCGCAAGGATGTACTAGGAAGGTCACTTTCAAATGTTGCTCATAAATTTGTTGTTGGGAATCAACACAAGTTATCTTCACCTTTGAAGAGGCTTGCTCTTGAGGCACCATAAGTAAAATCAGTAGTGAAGCATCCTAACTCTCATCCGAGTGTTCTCACTATTCTCTTCTAGGAAAAGGAAGCAAACATAGCTAGCGACTCCCAATTTTGGTTTATGCAGTCTCAGAAAGCCATTAATGGAAAGTAGAAGGATGAAAGTCATTTTTCTGATGTTCAAGTGAATGAAGAAAATCTTGTCTTGAGATTCGAAAAGATGGACATGCACGAAGGTCTCAGTCAAGTTGAAAAGAATACATTTGTGTTTCAAGGTCATGAACTTGAACACGTGTTGCATAAAAAAACTTCCCAAAGGAATGATGAGGACCTTCTTATAAATAATTTAGACTTTCTCAAGTCTGAAGATGGCAAACAACATATTGAGGTATGCAGTGCAGTCATATCTTCATTTGAATCACATGAGGGAGATCATTCCAATTAATATGAGGTTGCCATGGTTGATGAATTAGTTGTTCAAGTAGCAACTAGTAAAAAGAATTCAATCTTTGATCGATCAAGGGAATGTCCCGTGAGACGTCTTGCTTGGTTGGAAGCCAATGGGGAGACAAAGGTTCCACTTGTACTTGAGCATGAAGATAAACTTGAGGATGCAACTAAAGATGCATTTGTAGATGCACAAGAGTAGTCTGAATTCAATGAATCATTTTGGAGCAACAATATATTTGATATATTTTCAGAGGTAGTTAAACTTGCTCATCTCTTTCAAGAAGTAGTGCCTCAACTTCATGTACATGTAGCTGCTAATGATCATGGAAGGCATTGCAAGTTGTTGAAGAAAGGCAATTATTTTTTTGAACTTGTGAATGGTTTCATTTGAGAAGGTTTCATTGATGGCTAGTTTTAATTAGGTAGGTTTTAACCTTTTCAATAAGTGCATTTGCACAGGTTTGTGTCTTATTTTCATAGATTTGCTTTGTGTTAGTCATGCTTGACTCTATTGCCCAATGGATGGATAAAGACACTTGGAGTTTGGAGTTCTTATCCCTTCATTCGTTTCAAAGAATGATCGAAGGAAGCTCCCTAGTTGGAGCCAACTATTATCCTCGAATTGAGCACAGATAAAGACACATGGAGTTTGGAGTTCTTATCCCTCCATTCGTTTCAAAGAATGATCGAAGGAAGCTCCCTAGTTGGAGCCAACTATTATCCTTGAATTGAGCGTGCTCAATTCAAGGGATAACCCCTATGGAACTTGTCTATTTTATAGCCTACTTACTCTAAGCACATAAAATGAGGCAAATTGCATTGGTCCTCATGTGTGGTCCCCCATCCTAAAAAAGTCATTTTGAGCATTAACCTTTGTTAGTTTGTTGAAATTCACATTTTAAACCAAGTTGTGAAAATTCAGTTTTGGGAGTTAGAATTTTTTTTGCACATGTAGGAGCGTTGATTTTTAGCGCTTTTACATATTATATGTAGGAGCTTTGTTTTTCACCGCTCTTACATATTTCATGCCTTAGTCATTTTTTGATACATGTAGGAGTGGGGTTTTTTTTTAGTGCTTCTACATCTCAAAACACAAGTCACATGTAGGAGATTTGTTTTTCACTGCTCTTACATTTTTCATGCCTTAGTCTTTTTTTGGCACATGTAGGAGCACTGATTTTTAACACTTTTACATATTACATGTAGGAGCTCTGCTTTTCACTGTTCATACATATTTCATGCCTGTCATTTTTTGACACATGTAGGAGCTCTGTTTTTCACCACTCTTACATATTTCATGCCTTAGTCATTTTCTGGCACATTTAGGACCTCTATTTTTCATTGCTCCTACATATTTCATGCCTTAGTCATTTCTGGCACATGTAGGAGCTTTGTTTTTCACCGCTCTTACATATTTCATGCCTTAGTCATTTTCTAACACATGTAGAAGCTTTATTTTTCATCGCTTTTACATATGGCATGTAAAAGTTCTATTTTTCACCGCTTTTACATATTTCACATGTACAAGCTCTTCTTTTCACCACTTTTACATATTTCGCATGTAGAAGCTCTGGTTTTTACCGCTTTTACATATGACATCTAAAAGCTTTGTTTTTCGTCAATTTTACATATTTCACATGTAGAAGCTTTTTTTTTCACTGCTTTTACATATGACATGTAAAAGCTCCATTTTTCATTGCTTTTACATATTTCACATGCAAAAGCTCCATTTTTCACCGCTTTTACATGAAATTACCCAAGTCCTTTAATATGTTGAAGCACTAATTTTTAGTGCTAAGAAGAATTTGAAGACAAAGCTTTCTCAATAGCTTCATGAACAAAATGATGGATTTCCAACTTATTTTAGATTTGAAAGGCATTGAAAAGTCTTCAATCTCATTGGAGGAATTAATCTCAAGAATCCTTGTCATCTCCAAATTACACTCCAATGTCAAATAGTGATGAAGTGCATGTCGTCATGAAGTTTTCACGGAGAAAGATGTTGAAGAAGGCCAAATTTTTCCTTAGATTAGATTTCCTAGTTTTAGCATTTTTCATGCTTTATGTAAATAAGTTTTGACATTTTACATGTCATTTTGCAAAATGTAATTACATGTAAAATTAGAGATGTTTTCCTATAATGATAGACAACATTTTTGAATAAGTCTTTTAGGTAGGTGAGATTTTCCTAAATTTTCTCACCTACTTTTCCTAGATTTGCTCTTCCCTCTCTTTTATAAATATGAGGGAATTCTTTTGTAATCTTTATCTTTTATCTCTAGCAACGAAGTGCTGCTATGAAACTTTGTGTTCAACTTTGTGAATCCGAATTTGATCAATAAACAAGAGAATTGCATACCAGACTCTGTGTTGGAATCAATAATCTTGTGGATTGATCATATTGGTAGTGATTAGTAGATGAGATCTAAAGGGCTTCAAATAAATTCATGTAAACTTTGTGTTACATTCTTTATTTGAATTTACATTTATGTTTGAGTAGTCATTGGTGGATTATCTGCAAGACTTTGTGCTTATATTTGTTCGCGCTATTCTTGGAACTATTGTACTGTATCTAGAAGACTTTGCACTTCTAATATGACACATGTTACATATCTTAAGGATCTACCGGTGAAAAGCTATGGAACAAATTTGTGCCTTCGTGAGCTTTTTTTTCTCATTTTTATTGTTATTTTTATCAAACTTGGTATCTCTACGCTTTGCTTTGAGAAGATAGAGGTATTGACATTATTGCTTTGTTTTTAGTTTAAAGTTATTTTGAATCAGAACTATCAGCTGCAAAGCATTGTAAAACATCTTCTTTGAAAAAAGAGAGAAGCATGATTGTGACACCCCCCCCCCCCCACCCATTTCGTAAGTGTAGTGTACATTTTGTAAATACTTGATTAGTTTTACTTAGCTTTTGTTAGTAGTGAGAAGGGCGCCTCCCCTTTTTGAGGAGAGATTATATCTCACACAACTGTGGTTGAAATCTAGGTTGTGTAATCTATTGAAAAGGTGATTACATAATTTTCACCCAACAAATTAAAAACCTTAATTTCCTCTTATTTAAGAAATTAAATACACCTAATTAAATAATTTAAGTTATTTAATTAAAAACCTTGATTATTTAATTAAAAAACTATTTTTAAAAAATTCCACCCGATTAAATAATTTAAATTATTTAATTAAAAACCTTAATTTCCTCTCATCTCACAATTAAATAATATTTAATTATTTAATTACCAATTTTCTTCCAACTTGTGTATAGTATATTCTATTTTCAAAAATAGAATATTCTTTTTCCCTCTCACAATTAAATACCTATCTCCATATTCCATTTAAAAAAAAATTCTCTTTTCAAAATATCTTCCCCCTAAAATATCCTAAAATATCTTCCTTAAATTAGGGGGATCATCTTCAATTAATCCCAAATCTCTCATTAATCCTCTACTTTTGATCTAATCTCCACCCTTGATCTTCAGTTTGATCAAAACCTTCTAAAATTCTATAAAATAAGTCTTATTTCTCAAATAAATTCATTCACAATTTTCATGAGTTTGAGCATTCATTATTTTCCATCATTTTTAAACAGCTTGAACTATCATTGAGAGTCAAGATCTTGATCAACAAACTTTCACAACATGGATTATACACAATTGAGCAATCGACATATGATATTCACATAATTCAAACAATAAAGTACTAAGTTTGCATATTTTCTTTGAATAATTTGATCTTAACTTGCATTCAACTTCATTGATTAATGGATTTATTTGATCTTTCCTTTGTGATTTTTAATATTCTCTAACTCTAATTACTATAGGGGAGAGGGGCCCATAGTGGGTGGGCCCCATAGTGGAACACCTTAATATCCAACTGCAAAATATTTTTTATCCATAAAATACACAAACTAACAAATCATGTGATGCCACATCGGTGCACCAATAAAACATGACTTAGTGCACCACTATCAATCTCACCTTTTTTTTATTCTTTTTGGATACCTCAACAAAAAGCATGCAAATGTGGCATCATATTTCATGATATGACCCTAAAATTAATTTTTTTAAGCAGATTAGTTGCCAAATGTACTGCTGTACAAAATTGGGACTGATTTGAAATTTCCAGATAAAATTTTGAGAAACCCGAAGTTAAGGTGCTCCACTATGGGCTCCTCTCCCCTAATTTGTCTTTTTAATCATTTCCCATTATTCCCATTAAACAATAATTATTAATTTAATGAGTTTGACTCGAAACTACATAATTGAATCCTCATAGCAATATCATAATTTGACACACTGTGGAACATACCTCCTATTCATCAATAATTAATAATTTAATTAATATTATAAAGATTAATTAATTATTTAATTAATTTTATAATATATTTTTTATTAGTATAATGATTGATTATTATTAAAATTATTAATAATATATTATTAATAATTATATAAATATTATATAATTACTTAATATATATTTAATAATATTACTAATAAAATAATTAATATATGTTAATATTTATTATATAAATATATTTTTAATATTACTATATAATAATTCACTACTATGTTAATTTAATATAAATGAATTTATTAAAAAAATAAACGTTCGACGAATAAAATATATTTGGCGTTATTCATATGAGATTATTTGGTAAAATAAATAAGCTAGTTTAATAAAACGGCAGATAGTGTCAAATCATTGCCTAAAATAATACCGTCTATTGCTTGATTATTCATTTCAATGTCAAGGCTTTCTCTGCTTGTAATTCCATCAATCACTGGGCCTACACCTTTTCGAAAGGCTATTCGATGTATTTTGAGCTTCAATCTGTTTCGCAATGTCAGGAATTTTGCTACTCCATATGCCTCAGCCTCAAGAAATTTGACGGGCATTATTGATATTGCCGAGAAAAAACACAGCGACCTCAATAAACCAAATAGAAAAGTAGGTGTAAGGGCATTTTCTGTATTTGCAATTGAGGACCCCAGATTGAAGGATTTTTTCGGGTTTCTGGATTCTTTGAAGAATTATGAGAAAGAAGGGGTACCCAAAGGGGCTGGCACTGATACGGATAAGGGCTTTGATTTGCGGAGGGTGGAGAGGCTCGTTCAACTTCTGGGGAATCCCCTTTCTCATTATCCGGTACTTCACTTCACCGTTAAAATCTGTATATATTGTGGCAAGCAGAGGTTAAATTTGATGGACCATATAACGATATTTATGCTTTTTTAACTATACAATATAATAATGCTATTAAGATTGTATGGGATACAAGTGAAAATTTGAGCCGAACAGCGTGCGTGTGTTTTTATTTCTGAATGAATATTTATGGAAGGGCAGCCTCTATAGATAAAAATCCTACACCTATACCCTTTTGCAATTTCTAGTTATCTGTTAAACCTTTCTAGCTGTTCGAGCTACCCATCTGCTTTAAGTTCATTTCTATCTTCTTTACCGCTTTTCCAGCTGTCAATTATTTTTGATTCATTTCTTTCTTTCTTTGTATTTTTAACTGCTCTAATTGTCCAACTTCTTTTCATTTAATTCTATCTTGTCATTCCCCCAGCAAGTACCATGATCGCAGCCCTTTAAAGTTATAACATAGGAAGATTAAATAAAGGCGGCGCCAAGATGTTAGCGATTCTATTTAAAGGATTTAATTAAAACTAAATTAAGAGTTTTTATGGCAGTGATTAAAGATGAAGGATTGTAACCTTTCCAAGGGCAGCGATGGTGAAAGGTGGTGACTCTTTCACCAATAAGGTATAAAAGAGAGTTCATTTCTTTGAGATGAAAAAGAAACAATTAAGAATAGATATTATGTGACTCTTTTTAATTTGAAAGATTGTGACTCCTTCTAATGTGAAGGGTTTTGACTCCTTCAAATATGAAATGGTGTGACTCCCTCAATAATAAGATACAAAAGGGAGATCATTTTCTTGTGGAGAAATCATCAATTGGGAATGAATCAATCAATCACTTCGGAAATAAATTATTATTCTCAAAAGGTAGTAATGAAGGGTGGCGACTCCTTCTAGAAATGGATATAAAGGGCAACTTAGTTCATTGACATTCAATCAGCAATCATCAGTCATTTATTCATCAAGAAATCAAACAATCAAAATATCAAAAAGATCAATCAAGTGAACACCAATAAGTCTATCAAATCATTCAAGCATCAAATCATTCAAGCATCAATTCACTCAAGCATAAATCATTCAAGCATCATTAAAACAATTACTTGTCAATCCATCAAGAAATATCAATCTGCAATAATCTAGCAAATTCATCAAGCAGTCAGTTTTGAATTTGAGGAAGCATCTTGCAAATAGGAAGGATGAAATCCCTTCCAAGTTCACGAGAGGATAAGGACGAAAACCCTTATTGACCTTATCAAGTTTGGATAAAAACCCAAATCTTGGTCAAGGAGGATGAAAACCCTCCAAGGTGGACTAAGAGTTGGAAGGATGAAAACCTTTTCATGCTCTTGGCAAGTTAAGGATGAAAACCCTTGATATTGCCACTATTGAGTTAGGGATGAAAACCTCTAATCCAGTAGATTTGTAAGTATTTCCAAAGAATTCATGGTATGATTTATTTTGAGAATTGTGCTATGATGTATTGATCTGAATATTGATAAAGTTGTTATCATTTTGAGTCAATATCATTGTTTTAAGGCCAAAAATCAAGAATATCCTAAAAAGGGACATTACATATCCATCCACTTGCATATGGATATCATAACTAATGACAGTTAAACTACTAGCTATAATCTATATCCTCATTATTTAGAAGGGCAATGTTTAATGCCTGACCAATAGCTATTATGTGATGTCCCCATTTCCGACATGATCTTGTAGCATGTGGAATGGGAGTTAGCCTATTCATCATTCCCGTAGGCTAATTCATGAGGTAAGGGAATGTGGTTTGGGGCCTTGCAAAATTAGAAAAATAATTCTTTTATGGCTTAGTAATTTTTATTTGGCTTGGAGGAGTTGGGATTTTTTTAATTTTTTTTTGATATGCAAGATGAGCATATTATTATTAATATTAACAAAAACTACTAATGTCTACTAAGCAGGGATTTTAGATTTGCACCTCCAAAATACAGCCTGACCACCAAACCAACAAAATTCATCCACGGAAGAAAAACTCCCTACCCTACCAGTCCCACAGGTACTCCCGACCAAATATAAAGAAGAGCAAAATTGGCCATTTTAGTGGCAATTACGTGGATAGGGCACCACCCATGCTACATCAAAAACTAAAAACTAACCCTACACAGATCAGAATAAAATCCCCGAATTGAAGCCAGACTTATAGAAAACTATTAGCCTTTGCAAAGGCCTCAAAATCCTTTTCCCATTCAATGCCATTGACTGCCATCAACCTGAAAAATTTCTCAAGATACTCCATTGCCACCGCCACTATCATCCGATGTTGCATGAGGGCCGAACCACACAAATCTAGGAGAAAAGGATAAATCTTCACAGTCTCATCTGGGCTCCGAAGTAGCTCCAAATCGCAAGGCCTTGGGCAACTCTTACCTTCAATTATTGCTCTAAGAATCTCATCCACCGCCTCCACCAAATCTTTCCTAAACATCTTTACTAACAACACCTTCACCTCTGCCTTGGAAATTTGGTTATCCAGGAGAGAAGCTAGAAAATGCGAAGAAACGTGCAAGTTATCCCTCCCATACTCCTTGCTTTCCAAATGATCGGAGCCCAATATCATCTTGACGGCCACGACGATCAAGGGATCATTGTTGAGCAGAATGCGCTTCAACCTTTGATCTGTAATCTCCCTGAAGGAAGTCTGCTGTGCTTGCGACTGCAAAGAAGTCAAAGCATTCGCCCCAAACTTCGCCAAGCCATCCACTGAGACTTCAATTATGAATTTCGAACACTTTGCCATCGACGCCCCTACACTCCCCGCACCCTGAAGGAAGGAAGCTAACAACCACCACCCGCAACCAACAAAGAAAAACATGAATAGACCTTAATACAAACCATCAATAAATATCAACTCCATTCACAAGGCCACCGCCGCGCAAAGCAAATGGTACACCTCCAAACGTGCTAAATGTCCTTGCCATGAGGAGTAAATCCCTCAGGTGATATATGCACCAACTCTAAACATTGGTATGGGTGCCAATGCTGCCTCTAGCTAGCCCCGTACAGCTGTGACAAGACCACCTGGTACCATCACTTGCCAAGATGAAATCCAACTCAAACCGCCTAACACCATCAACCTTGCCACCGTGGCAACGAATGCTGCCACCCCTTTGCTAGCCTGGAGGGACGCCCGCCCTACCTCCCACTTGGAGGAGTTGGGAATTAATTTCCCTTAATTTATTATTATTTTTGGTGAAGCCAAATTATTTTTATAAATTTTCTATGGGGCTGGGCGACCCTTTTGGAGAGTTATAAGGAGGGAAAAAGCAATTAAAAAATTATATTTTGAATTATGGAAAAGTGTGCCCAAGTTGAGGAATAAAAAAAGAAATAAAATCAAATTTAAAAGGAAATTGGTGCCCAAATTGGGTCGGCCAATTTGGAGGGAGAAGGTGAGTTGCTATATATACAAGTTCATTGTGGAGGTTTTGGATCATCACACATTTTCTTTAGTCTTGATCAGCAATTTATTGCACCCATTCCAAGGATGAAAGCCCTTGCACATTGCGGGTGAGTTGGACAAAAAGTTAGCTCATCTTAGGAGGACTTCATGATAGAGGTCTACTTGTGCTTCAATGGCATTTTGTGATGGAATTCATGCTCAGATTTTCAGATTAGATTAGGCAACATTTTGAGGGCAGATTTGGTGTCATTTTTGTCTAGGGTTTCACTCTAGAGTGGAGCGCCCTAATTGGGGGAGGTGCGACTTGCTATTGGAGGGTCAATTTGGCATTTTGAGGACATTGGCGAGCCTTGCAAGGGTTTCAAATCCTCATCTTCAGACCAGCAGGCCAGTACACCTATTTGGTAGGGTTTGGAGGCATCTTTATCCATGTTTTGCATTCATTTTTTGCATTTTGTCATAGCTGGAGTAGTTTTCCCAGCTAGGGTTCATGTGGAGCAGCATTTTACATACATTTTGGCATGTAACTAGGGTTAGTTTGTAGCAACAAACTTCTGAAATATTTTTGGGCATGTTTGAGCCCATTTTGTGATGTATTTGCATGGACATTATTTCTGAATTTGGTCGCAGCATTTGTGGCAAATTGAAAATCAGAATTCCTTCATGTTTGGTTGGTCATTTTATTGTGATTAATTGCTGGTTTCATTCATAATTGAAGTTAGATCTATTTGCCCTATTGTTTGGAGCATTTTGGTGGAATATATATTTGCTGTTCATACTTGTTTGCAATCAGGAATTTCATATCAGAATCTAGGGTTTGAGCAGAAAATTGAAGTTCAGGAACCTAGGGCAGAATTTCTGAGTTTAAAGTTCAGATTTTAGGGCAAAATCCTATGTGGGATATTTCAATTATCCATATCCTCATCATTTAGACCATACTAGCTTTTGAAGGGTAATGTTTAATACCTGACCGGCAGGATTGACTGTCAAATTTGAC
Organism: Sequoia sempervirens; assembly: GCA_007258455.2. Classification (NCBI taxonomy): domain Eukaryota; kingdom Viridiplantae; phylum Streptophyta; class Pinopsida; order Cupressales; family Cupressaceae; genus Sequoia; species Sequoia sempervirens. The sequence continues at coordinate 10,409 of VDFB02340809.1, forward strand.
CCATACTTGCAGCCTGCCATTTAGGGCAATGTTTTATTGAAAATTTGAAAATGAAGTTAAGCTCAAAGATGATGACGTTATTATAAATGTGTAAAGATTTTTGGATGAAACTGTATAGAAATTTTTATAATAATTTTTTGGAACACGTTATAATTTATCATCAAGATAAAATAGACAGAAAATTGTGAAGATTATAGATTCTAAACCCTTTAAATTAGTCAGTAAAGCTCAAATACCAAGACAAATTGGTTACCTAAGGATATGTGTAGGAAGTGAAGGAATATAGAATGATGATTTAATAATCTCCATTGCATTCATTTCTTCATTACATTCTGATAATACAATGTTGTACATATATAGATTCAAGAATATAATTGAAAGCTACAACTACCTATAACAAATAAATAATTGCATAAATTGATGTTCATTATCCTTCATTCTCTCTAATAATGAACATTGAAAAAAATATCATTATTCTATCATTTTTCCCCATATGAACATTTTGAAGAAAAATCTCCAAATTATGTGATACAACACTTTCTTGACTCAAGGCCTCTCCTTGGCCATCTCCTCCCAAAAGTGGTAAATCTGCATTCTCCAATCATTGGTGTGGTCACTCTGCAATCAAGGATGATCAATCTACAGTTGATTATCACGAGTCACTCTACTAGCACTAATTCCAATCAAAGATGATCAAACTGCAGTTGGCCATTGTGAGTCACTATTGGTCTATCCACAAATCTGCAATATTTAGGACCAAACAATGTCCAAAGCTATCACCAACAACAACTTAGGCAAAATCTGAAATAAACCAACATACATCACTAATCTCCCTGAGGTCTCCACTCAAATTTTTCATACACATACTAACAAATATCCCCTCTATAAGAAAGCACATTACAACAACAATTGCACCAACATCATCAGAATAAATCATAAAAATTCAAATCAAAGGCATCTCAAACATAAAGGGAATTCACAACGTTTCAAAATGAGCATAACCAATCTTGTTATCACCAACAACATTGACATCACCAACATCATTATCATCACCAACAACATTACCAACATCACTCAACATAGCCTTATTTAGAGCATCTAGCTCAATCTTTGTTAAAGGTGTCACAACAATAGTATCTAAAGAACCATTTGATGTCTCTCCTAGGACTAGTTCAAGCAAAGGATTTGCAACACATAACACAAGTTTTTGCACTTTCTTTTGGAAACAATGAGAAGAATCATGAGTACGTTGACCACATAAAGAACAGGGATGTTGTAACATCCATCCACTTAATACTCAAGTAATCACAAGAATTTACTAGAAGGTAAATAAATTTGGTAAACATGAGAGAGAATTTTTTTTTCATTTGCAATGCACAAGAATAAAGTATAACTTTTCCAAATAATATTCAAACTTGAATTCACATGTAAACATAACTAGAATCAAGATAATTCCTTACATTCATATCACATAAGATACACTAAGCAAAAAGAATAGTTTTATCTCATAAGTTTTGACTGTCGTAAGCCAGAACAAGGAGTTCACTGCATTTGGAATGTTGATGTCGAACTTCACGAGACTCAGTGAGTCTTCTGCTACAGAGGGAGAGCATCATCCTATTGCTTTTCCTCCAACCGCGGACTCAAGTGGTCCCTCGCACACTTCCTAACTGGAAGTGCCCCGGCCCTTCACGAAGGATACAGATATAAGGAATTGTCAAGTTTCACCCTCTGAGTCCTAGTGATGTGTCCTGCAAAACTCAATCGACCATACAACTCTAGATCCCTTCTAGCTAAGTATGATCATTCTGATTGGTCGTTCCATCTAGACACACACCTCAGACTCGTCTTAGAAACTATCTCATCCTATAGTTTTACTTACTTTATTTGGTATTCTAGGCTCAACTAGTCTGTATAGAAAAACCATTCTAGTCAATCCGACTTAGAATTAATCATAACTCATTCTAAACATGTAATGTAAAGATTTAGATATTTCAAACCTTTTCAAAAGTCCCTTATTGCATTCTTGCAATATCTAGGGTTTATGACGTCCTGTCATTTACTTCCAAAGATTCAATACCCAACATCTCAATGTGTTCAATCGAGTTTCAACATTATCGAGTTGCTACATTATCGAAAACTCTCTTAAAGTGTTATAAAGACTTCCTATCTTTCTCTAAAGTTTTCTCGACCTTTCACTATCAATCAATATACATATATATTTACACAATGTCATATATGACATAAGAGTTATAGACTCCCTACATCCTCCTTGTTTCAATACTACGGTTTAGCTTCTCTAACCCAACACATGGAAATATCAACATCCTTGATTTTCCAAGGGTAATAACATAAGTGTAACTAACCATAAGAACAAAATGCCTCTAGTCTCTCCTAGACCACTTGACATTGTTTGAATTCACATTTTACGTACATGAATAAACATATGATTCAAGGTATCATTTCATATCAATAGTCTTGATCTAAGTCAATCTTTCAACCCTTAAAAGGTTTGATTTTAAAAGATAATAATCTATCTTCGACCCCTTGGTCCATTTGAGTCTACTGACTTTCAACCTAGGTTAAGTTATGAACTCATATATAACTTCCTTTATTTCGTAAACTTTTTTCGATCTTAATACTTTACCACTGTCATATTGAATTTAGTTACGAATCTCTCCTCATGTCCCACCTTGAGGTAAATCATTCCAGTGATACCCAATCTTGGCTACCTATATCTTATGTGCACTTAGCACTAAAATAAGTTCTATTGAACAAGAACTATGGGATCTATGTTGTTGCATTGCCTAGTTTATTCTCTCTCTTGAGACAACATAGCACAAGTACTACTGGTTAATAGAAAGGCAATCTAAATTTCCACATCCCTGGATCATCTATTCTCCTGGGTTTGTTTTACAAAACAAATGTCGTGAAAGACTCAATTTCGTAAAAGGTATTCTATATCCATAGTGCAACATTGTCGCTTCAATATCAAAAGGATATTATCATCATTGAAACCTCTATTTCAAATAAATAACAAAGATATGCTTCTAAAAGAATTTGAGCGGCTTATCAACATGCCCATCACAAGGTTGCATTGAATAAACAACAATAATATACCATTTAACCTTTATTGACCCCTTTTTTTAAAAAGGAATACCGATTTGGTCTTTCCAATCTCTAGTATTTGTACTGTTTTCCCTTTTTAAGGATGCATGTTCAATAAACTGAGCAAAAGATTACATAGATTCATCATTTCTTTCTTGTAATCAAATTGGTTAATATAACTCCAATATAATGTTTATCTATTTCAGACTACATCATAATATTTTATCTGAAACACCGATAATAAACTCTTTTCATGCAAAGATATCATACATTAAGGGTAGAGAGAACATGCCTGCATAGTGATGCCAATCTGCACTCTTTTATCAACGATGCTAACACCAAGCTTGTGAAAAAGAATTTGAATAATAACCTCTTCTATCTTTTCGTCGGACCAAGGCAAGGGTCTAACTTTGACACACCTTATCTCTCAGCACCTATCGTCGGCAATTCTTGGAATTTCTACACCAAGTCGTAGTGTTGGTTCATCGCTTCCTATTTTACAACAGAGTTATTGTATATCACGATCAGGAGAAAGCTCTCAAAGACATGAGTTTGGGATTTCATGTGCATTTGCATTTTCTTTTGGAAACCTTTTATCAATGCATAACGTTCAATCCTTGCATTCCGTGAGAGGACATCTCCTCAAGGTTATATTTTTTTTTTAATCATTCACGTATTCTCTAAGCTTCTGCTTTCTCCATGTATGCCTCTCACTGTTGTTAAGTACAAAACTTCCTTCCAAAGGTGCTTTGACGCGGATCTATATTATTTTTGTCTAAAAGCATCACTCTCTTCTCTGTCGCGCCCTTTTCCCATTTCTAGGTGAGATTCAATGTTTTCCAACAACAAAGAATGAGACTCGAATGTTGCCGACCTCCCTCCAACACTTTTCTAGCGCTTTACTCCCCGAAAGTTGTAGCTCTCGCTTCGTTTTCAAGCACCCCCCCGAAACTAGAATTAAACAGTGTGGAATAAGTATGAACAAAAACAATCAAAAGGAACGGCCATGTCTTTCTTTCCAACTTTAGAGCAAGAATCCTCCCCCCCATTGGCTCTCCTCCCCACTCTTATTCCAACCACCCATGAATTCCGCCCTCTCTCCTTCCAAGAATCAGTTATACAAACCGCTATAAAGGTAGTTAGCGAAAGAAAGAAGGAAAGAAGATAGTTCCAAAAAGCGGTTAGAGGCTAGAGGTCAGTTAATATATTTTGGCTTACTTGTAGGGAGCCACGTTCCCATGCGTGGAATTCCCAACACAGAGTTTGAACCCGTGGTAACTTGGTGAGATGTTCACGATCTTAAAAATTATTTTAATAATCTTTGAATTTAGACTTTTGCCACGTTCACCTTCTTGGTTGTGGCTAAACAAAATCCCTTTTGTTATTTAGAAGGAAAAGCTTATATGGATAGGCATATCAATGTCGTCCCAATAATCAATAAGCTTCTCAATTGAGTTGAGCAAACATAAATATATATCATGCCCCTCCACAAAAGGAGCCTTGTCAAAATAGTGGACTCAACGACGGGCTTAGTCGTTAAAAGTATCACCAAATCCAACACATATAAATGATAATCATTCCAAAATTTAGGGTCAGTAACACGATTGACAACGTTGATCTTTTGTTGTCGCTTGGGCGTATTCACTCCTTAAAACGAACTCAAGGATGATCATCAAAAAAAGACTTCGCAATTGAGGTCACAACGTAAACTCGTTTACGACCTAAGAAACGACGTGTTTGAAAGAAAATTGTCTCTGTCGCAAAACAACTAATGTTCAACCTTGACGACGTCACTATTCCCAAAATGACTAGGCTGACGTTAGGCAACTAGAATAGACTTAAAATGGTGACAACCTGTTCTATTCCTTGTATCTATTCCCTTCTCTCTGATGATGCTCTCCCTCCCTTTCACGGAGGGCGGAAACCTATTTCCTGAATGCAACTTGCAATCAACAACACAAGATTAGTGTTTCAGTAATCATTTTCATAATCCTTATGAGATCATCACATCTTGACAACTTTTAAGCACATGTCAAATTTTAGTCAAATAAACATGACTCATGAAAACATTGATTTTTCTAGCCATTTTAACTAAACGTAAAATCATTGAAACATGCATAATCATCTACTAATTACTTCAAAGTAAAAAGTAAAGCGTAGTTAAAGTTAGGGGTGTAACAAATGTAGATCAAAACAAAAAACTGATGTATGCCCATGATGACTATAATAAAAACACAATTTTGATTGAACAAATTTGACACTGGTAGAGGAAGATTCAACTTTATATGTATTCATAAGACTTGTAGATACAAATTTGATGGGTTTCAAATACTTAGGAACATAAGACCCAACAAAAACCTTATAACTAAGACCACATTTTCCCTTGTTTGTTTTTTGAGTCTCGCAAAGTCTCATAATCACTTGCTTGTGTAATGTCCCCTTCTTAGGCCTAGTCAGTTCAATGACTATTAGTCTATTTCCTGAGTTCCTGTGGGCTAATTGGTAAGGCAAGGGGACTCCAAAATTCTTGGAGGATGCAGTTTTGGAGTTACAAGGTTTTTATTCATGGCAATGAGCTCTATGGGCAATATTGATTTAAATGACACTCTTCAAAGTGTTTCTGACATTTGGGGTGTTTTCCAAATTTTTTGGAGAGTACATCTATTTATAGTAAGTCACCAAATTGACTCCTATCATTCTCCTATTGCTTTAGTATCATATTGGCGTGGTCAAATTTAGATTCCAATGTGTTCCAATATTTTTTGCAACTTGGGGTGGAATATTTTAATTATTCACTTAAGTTATAATGTTGTATTATTATTTTTGATAACTTAAGTGTAATATCTTTTCGGAAGGGTATTTTTATCCCCCATTTGGACACCTAGGATGGATAAGGGGACTTTGCACATGAAAAAGGTTATTAGTTTTAAAAGACATTTTGGTGGAAAAGTGAGTTATATAATTATTTTAATTTCGCTCCCAAATTCTATATAAGGAAGCATTGAGATTCATTGATGCTTATGCTGAAGATTGATATTGTTATGCTGTTGGAATATGTCTAGGTTCTCCATAATCTTTGAGGATGAAAACCTTCATGGATTTTCTAGTTTTGAAATTGAAATGAATTCCCTAGATAGACTGTGTGATTGCATCTAGGGGTCACCATTGGTGCTGATTGAAGCTTTCGTTTTTGGTTTCAAGATTGAATGCTTTGTTGGAGTTTTTTGTTTGCTGTTGTTGATGAAGACATCTGAGTTTCGAAGTATGTAATTGCTTTGTCAAGCTGGCCATACCAGTCTTAGCTGGCTGTACCATCCTAGCAGGCCGTACCATTTGTTGGAGGCATTATGGTGGTAATTATTTTTGTTTTGCATTGGTTTTGGTGCTGATTTAACCCCCGTTGGTTGGCCGTACAGTATTGAAGAAGCAGGTTTGATTTTGTGGAGGCCGTACCATTCTTGGAGGTGCTTGCAGAGGGGGACGTGTGAAGTCAGGAGGAGGAGGAGGAGCGCTTGGTTTTGGGAGCTTCCATCACTCTTAAAGGTGGCGCCTAGCATCTTGAAGGGGGTCTATTGAGTTTGAAGGCCGTACTTTGATGAAATTCATGCACTAGAGGGACCGTACCACTACATGACTATGCTTGTCTAGTTATAATAAAGTTATGATAGGCCTGTAGCTATTTGTTAATCATTATTAGATCATTATAATCCATCCTTGGGAGGTGATAATTTGATTAAAGTGAACCAAAAACCATGTTCAAAGTCTACTTTGCAATTTGGTGCATTTGGAAATGGATTAGTGGAGATTTCTGAGTTATATTCTCATTGTCCTGACTGTTACAGTGAAGTTGCAGACCTGTACCAGCCATCTACTTGCCAAATCCTTGAGGTATATTTGTTATTTCAATGATGGGTGGTTGGTTTTTAGTATTGTGATTCTTTGGGGGTGTTTCAATCAATTTCCTTTCCCAATATTATTTTGTAACAACAGCTATAGCTTGGTTTGGAAAGATTTGTTTGAGCTAACATTCTAACAGTGGGAGGTAGTATCACTAGTGACCTTGTTCATGTTATTTGTTGTTACTCACCCCACTGAATAAGTGGTTCTTGGTACTCACTCACCATTGAAAATTGGAAGAGTTGCTTACTTGTTGAACTCACTTACCACTGAAAAGTGGAAGAGCTTGCTTTACTTTTCATTATTGTATAAGCTTTCCCACTAAAAAGTGGAAGTGCCTAGCTAACCTCACTGGATAAGTGGATTTTACTTTCAGCTATTTACTTCAAGTAATTTGTAATTCCGTATACTGTATGCTCTCACCTTGCCCACACTGGGAACTTGGTGATCATAAAGTGGAAAGGAAGTTGCTAAGCATTTAATTATGTTTTGAGCTAAGAAATTTCAAATTTTTTTTGAGGTGGATTATTACAGCTTGTTGTGTGGAAGTACTAGAAGAAGGTACATCCTGTTCAACATCTTTCTTTTGCGCTAAGGCTGTAGGAAATTGTTTTCATTGATGTCAAAGTAGTAATGTCATTGATGCCAAAGAATGCAAGGTGTAAATGGCTTAAGGCCAAATAAAGAATTGGAAATTGTTGTCATTGATGTCAAATAAAGTAATGTTAGAAGCAATTACAGATTTAAGATAAGGTACAACTCTTTCTTATAGTGGGGTCTCCATTAAAGAAATTTGGTGAAGGATAAAAACAATGATAAGGCTGACCTCTTTCTAGAATCAGTTTTAAAGAGGCCGATATCCATCAAGGCTGACTTGTCTATGGGTGATCATATTGAAGTTTGAATTAAAGATTTAAACTTATTTGTTTTGGCTGACTTACCTTGAGCACCAAGATTTGAGTTTAATATTTAATATAGACAATTGTTTTTGAGGCCGACTAATATATGGCAGCACTCCTATAAAAGGACAAAAAATGTCTCATTCAAGAGACTTGTATGAAGAGGTGTAAGTTGTAAAAGGATGTCTCCCTTTGCAAGAGATGCATCCTGCATCCTTTCATGAATCACTGAAGATATAAAAGACATTTGAGAAGTGAAGAAAAGAAGAAAGGGAGGACTAAAGATAAATATCATATCTACACCTACAGATCTGCATTTGGAAATATAAGAAGATCATTGTAAGAGGTATAAATGCAGAATTAAGAGAAGAGTTTATAGCAGGTTTGTGAGAAGAATTCATGCAGATATAAAGGAGTTTATATAGAAATTGAAGAGGGGTTTTTGGTAGATCTATAGAGAAGAGTATAAGTAGATTTGAAGAGAAGAACTTGTTGATTTGAATGTGATTGTTCATCATCCATTGAAGAGGACATTGACAAGAAGATAGTGATCTTGTTGCTGTTATGCCCCTACTCCTATAGTGTGTATAGTGTTATGAGTAGTCGGCTTGTGGCTACCTTAACTCCTAATTAAGTCATATTATCATTATTATATGGTTATTTAGTTATTTAGGTCAGCCCAAGGCTTATATAGGGTTATCTAGGTCAGCTTGGGTGATGTCCTAGGCATAGTTGAAAAAATCGCCAAATTGAAAAACTTGCCAAGCCCAAAAAACTCAACTCGGCAAAAACTCGATAACTTAAAAAATTGCTTAAATTTCATTAAAAACACATTTTTTTGTTGCAAAATTCAATGATAAGATGCATCTAATGTCATGTCCTTGAAAACGTGACATTCTAGATAGTAGAGAAACACAATTAAAATAGTTATCCTTTTGATTGTCCAAGACAATCTTATAATCGTGAATATTATTACTAACATAGTAGATATTAAAGTATAAACATAAAACAATATTGTAATTACAAATATAATGGATAATATGATATTCATATGAAAATCTAAATAATTAAATACAAATGGAAAATACAACATTATAAATATTAGAATATGAATGCTAAACCATTATTGTGAGCCACTTGTTGGTAAGTTGCATGAGCACCGATTCATTAATAAAGCGACGTTATTATGATTAAGTATTTTAGGTGAGTCATACGCACTTGGGTAAGATATTGCCACCATATATGTGGAGATAAAATAGTCGACCATATTAAGGCGGGGACAATCAAGAAAAGAACGATGAAAAGCAATGACTCAGAGAATTACGAAATCATACTTGTGCTCATGGAGACTGGACATGGTGGGACCATAAGATTGTGTTTCCAAATTGACGTGGAACCAAAGAAGACTATATGCCTATCGAAGTTGTGTGGGGTAATATACATATCCGACCTCGGGACTATTGAGGCAACGAGCTTTGGTAGCGAAAATCATGTGCCAATGTATTGAACTTGACATGGAATCAAATCGTCTACAGTTGCCTTGTTGATTATCGAGTGTTGCTGTGGGAGTTCATGATGGGCGTTGATTTATTTAAGAAAATTAAGCTTTTTCATTGTCAAAGATTATACTAATCAAAAGGATACAAATGGTTGAATGGACAACAACAAAGAACAGTCGTACCTGTTTGGAAGGCCATAACCTTTCGGGAAGGGGGTGCCTTTAAAGATATGAAGTTATAAAGCGAGGGAGATTGGAGGGAAGGAAAAGCATCACATAGTTTAGAAAAAACTAGTCCACCCTCTTTAGCAGATTACATAAGTTGGAGTTCTCAATCAGACATAGAAAACAGTCAACCATCTTCAAATAATATACATAGCAGACTCCATATCTGAGAGCACTTATATCCCCATTAGCATATTCATCAGACTAAAGACTTACCAGTTGGACTCACTGTCTCTAGTCTTCCTTACAAGATCTAAAGATGAATCTAAGTTGAATACCCATTTCAGGTTTTAAATCAGGAAGATTGGCGCTGTGTTACGATGTCCAGTAGCTGTGGGCCTTAGTTCCATCAATAAGAGTAAATGGGGTTGGTTGTAAGTCCAGAAATACATCAATGAGAGTAAGTAAATATGATCGCATATTAAAACACAAATATACACGTATAAGGTACAGGTAATATGATTATTATATCAAGATCAAATACATATAGAATATATATATTCTAAACGATGATGTAATGATTTTGCTTGTAGCAATTATTGAGCCTTATAAATAATTATGATGCTTAATATAATTATGGATAATAGATCCTTATCTGTTAAGTTACACTAATGATATATTTTGAGTGCAAAGAAACAAGGACAATTGAATCTTAGGAAGATAGATCATCATCATCATATGCGGAAGAGAAGGGACCATCGGAGATTACAAAGAACACATTTTGAAAGGCCAGTACAGGGCGCCGAACAAGAGGTAAGTATCCTCACTGTCTATGCAACACTGCAGATTTTGGAATTTAATTCAAATTCTTATGCTAGTGGGTATAGCATAGTAACTGACACATACATCTTAAAATCAATACTAAGTATGTATAAATATGTCTAGATCTGTAGACCGATTAAATATATTGTGAAAAGTAACTGTGTATTCAATGACTGTTGCAATCATTAATCATATATGTCAATTGATTAAGTCTTCTATAAAAATTAAGATAATATGCAAATTTTGGATGCTATTTGTCTAGCCACAATAATATTGCTTACAACAATCATTGTATCTCATTGAGCTATTATGACTTTACTACTATGAGAATGGACTTCAGGCCAAATTCCCTTTTGCTAACACTCGATAGGGAGTGTGTGGAGGGAAAGGTAGGTAAATCGGTCCAATGTTGGACGGTCCCAAGATGGGTAGTAAACCTTGAGGGAGTCCAATTCGAGATCGTGCACGTGCACTTGACACAGTAAATCTTCCATCCAACTAGGTTAGTAAGAGGAACGAGGCGAGGATCGATTCCGATTAAGAGTAAAGGACATATCTGATCATGTTAGTTTATGTCCTAGATGATAATGCATTTATTTGTCTTGTTCTTAAAATATGCAATCTGAAATGATTTAATCTTTAACAAGAAATTATGTGCTTATTGATAATACATGATGTATACTGGTCTCCAAGGCAATTTACATAAGTAAAATGATGTGTTGGGGAAAATAAATTACATGTCCTAACTTGTGCTTTTATGTTTTAGGATAAGTTTAACAAGGGGACATTACATCCAATGAGTCAATAAATGAGTACATAAAAGAAACAAGCTGAGGCTATGTAAAAGACCGGACCAAATTTTTTCCAATTCTTTAATGAACAATTCAGCTCAAGCACACAGTCACCCGTTAAGGTTAGCTCCAAAACCAAAACGATGCGGAAGGTAACTCTAACCAAAAATGTGCCTAGGGGAGGCAAGCATATGGTCAGAGGATCTTGTGCATGCAGTACTGGAAGTAAACAATGCCAAAAGAACTCAACGCCAAGAATGTGCTTCCAAACCCAAGGTGGGCAAGGAGCTACCATATGGCAGAGGTACTAAAAGAGATGATGCAATGCTGAAAGGTAAACTCAACACCAAGCATGTGCACTCCAAACCCAAGGTGGGAATGGTGCTATCATATGGTGGAGATTCTATTGATGACAATGCAGTGCTGAAAGTAACTCAATCATCAAGCATGTGCACTCCAAGCTCGAGGCAAGCAAGGCACTATCATATGATAATGAGGATCCAATGCAATACAATAAAGACTGAGCTAGGGCCAGTCTCTTCCACAGCAATGGGAATACAATGTAACTTAGCAAGAAATAGAAAGCGCTGAACAGTACTACTGTAACAACCTTACAATAAGAAGAGTTTCCTGCCAAGAACATTGAATTAGTGATATATCAATGCTGCAATGAAGTTTAATGTTTCTCCAATACTCAATATGACTCCAAGACTCAAACCCAATTCCTAAAGCAAACTCTAACAATCTGATATGACTGAACATAGACTGAAAATGCATAACTAGCAACACTGTAACTCACTAAAATGCTCATAACTCTCTCTAGACTTGTCCAAATGACATGAAATTTGATGCAAATGAACACTATGAAGATGGCAACCAGATTCTAATCAAGAAATGACTCAAAAAAATTGTAAATTTATTTTCTAAACATTTGCCAAGCAAAACAGAATGGTATGGCCTCTAGAAATGTTCTAACAACAAGATAAAATCAGATTCTTCATTAAAAACACCAAACTTTGCACAATGGGGTGCATAGGGCATAGAAATGATTTTAGCCAATACCCAGGATGAATATATTTTTATTTTTTGACTTATGAGTAAAAACAACATGCAGCTATACTGAATCAGCAACTCCAGAACATCATTAACATGCTAGAAATTGAACTACAAATGCACAATAACTACTACAATGCAAAATCTCACTACAAATCCACTCAACTACAAACTAACTCTCCACTAGTTGCTATCTTTCAAGCAAGAAGTCGAGCCCATGCTAGGAGGCATGCATTCCTCGAAGCAACCCTGTTACCATTCCGGCAGCATAACATTACTGAAGATATACGATATCCAACTGAAGAGCAAAGGCTTCCTTTTATAAGCTTGAGAGGAATCTTCTAGAAACATCAAGAAGATGCCCTAATTTTCAAATTTGAATTAATCCCTTTTCCCTCCATAGATGGCATCCCATTTTCTCAAAGCAATATTTGACTTTTATTAATTTAAAAAAATCATCTTTTCTCTTAAGTTGGCGTCCCTTTTCCAAGCTTGATTTTTTGACCTTAGAAAAATATAACATTACCTCCTGATGAGGCGTCCACCCTTCAAGTCCCCTTCTTTAAAACAACTTAAAGTTGTAATGTTAGGCCAAGGGGTCATAATATTAAAATATAACTTTAGCCACTTAAATAATTAAATATTCATCAACAATTTCACCACAAAGCCCAAAATCCAAATTACCCCACTGAATTGCTATAAGAGGAAAGTCTGTTGAATTGATGCCAACTGGACTGCTGCCAAAAATAGAATTTACTAAAAGTAGTAAATTCAGAAAGTTGCTCAGATCAAAGTGCATGCAATACCATTGCGAAGCTTTCTCAAAACCCAGAAAGAATCCGCAATCCCAAATCCCAAACTCCCATATGTAGCCATCATAACTTACTAAAAATAGTAAGTTCGGAAAGTTTGCCCGATGCAGTTGCATGTCATACCTCTGCGAAGCTCTCTGAAAACCCAGAAGGAATCCATAATTATGATATTGCTATCAGGATTCAACCGTGTAGTTTCGAGTCAAACTCATTGACCCATGTTTCATGAGTAGTGGTTCAACAAGAACCC